>JAOXYB010052724.1:0-11492 GCA_028565635.1 Phoronis ovalis
TTGGAGCATCATTTGAGTTGCAGTCTTGCATTGAAACAAAAATGTATTCAACCGAATACCTTTTAGTATTTATTCAATTTTATCATTTTTTAGTAACAAAGCAACGCCTTTCTCAGTCATTACGTACATTGTATTTTTTCATTATTAATTTCACTTTATTATTTCCGGATAGTAATTCAACAAATTCTCATTCAGCACATTTCAACATAAATAGTTTAAATTATTCAACTTATGTAAATAAACAGTCCCGAATAAGGATATATATATTTTATAGCTAAAACAGTTTCATTGATATAACACATCTGAATTTATAATGCAATCCAGCAATACACACGTCTGTTTCAGTGAATGTGAATGTTTCGAAAGTTATTTACTGGAATTTTAGGCAAACGACTTTGTTCGTGTAAACTTCATGCTCGTACGTTGGGTTTGAGGTATGAGTATACTTTTTTCATTTTGGATTGTACGTGATTCAAAAATCAGGCTTGCTACCCACTGTCTCCTTGAAGTAGGCGTCAGTACAGTGTATCGTCTTTCATTTGCATTCGAATAGTTTTAATGTTGTAAAACTTGGTTCCATCTGTATACATTTTTAGTTTTAGTATTTGGTTTGTATAATTATTATTAAATATGTAAAGACTGGATTGCTTCCCATTTATTATTTATTTGTTTTAGTTACTTCTATATTCACAAAAAAATGGATTCTGTCTACTTCATTTGTTGCGAAGTATGTTTGGGTCGAGCATACCTACCCCGAGGCTGCAGTGCTATTTTGAGATTTGCCAAAAACCTCTAGAAATCAAGTGTCAATTCAGGGGAATGTGCACTAGTATGACGTTATTCTGGTATTGGCACCATACAGCATGATTTTACCTTACATATTCAAAAAAACAGACTGGTCTAAAAATAAAAGATAAAGAGTAATTTAATACTCTTCTTTCATTAGTTGAGCGTGACTTTATCAGTACCTTTAAATAATTTTAATCTATGCGGTAAAAATAAAGAAAAGAAGAAAGCTCTTTGCACCGAAATTCATTTATCATGTTTCATCATCCCATTTGTATGTGTTTGTATATTGAAATATATACTTGTAAAATACTAAATTTTATTGTAGTTATCTTTGTACAATTGTATATATAAACAATTAAACGAAGATATATAGTAACGATGAAGATTAAGCTATATAGTAATCTTTACTGTTACTATGACGAAACCAGAAAAAATTATAATACCTGTTTTTGGTAATCAAAATGTTGACCTTTTGATATGTGATAAGTTATGATTTTTGTTTCTTCTCCAGTATGTACCTTTTCAAATGAGGCAATATATTTATTTGAATTTTCAATTTTGTATCCGCATTAATAGTTGGATTTTTGTATACGGTATATAACAAAAACGCGTTTTATGATTGGTGTGAGATGACATCTCTATTTTGTACAGTGTTTGTACTCTGGTATCTGAAGTGGTAATGCAGCCGTAAAGGTATTTTAGTTTTGCTGTATAATAACGCCCGCTGTATAATTTAACAGATCTTGTCCTATATACATGTATAAACTATGGGAAATCCTAAAGTCAGCCCAGTGACAATTTATCACATATTTATATTTGTTTGGTGCGACTTTACCGGCTCCATCAGAGCATAAATATACTCTTTTATTACACACATTATGCCATACTATGATGGAATTTCTCTAAAAAGAAGATGTATTTTTACTTGACATCGAGACGTTGTAACAGATTTCGATGCAACGCATTTTACAAGCCATAATATTCACGTTTTATTTTTCACTCGTAGAGTGCATATGCCGATATTGTTACTATAAATAGATTAATCTGCAAATAAAGGGTGTTATCCCTTGCGTTTCTTTCATGTACAATGAACTCTTCCATTTTCCAATTACTATCTAATTAAAGACAATTATTTCTACATCTACTACAAGGTGGTTACCCACATTTATAAACAGGCCTATGTCTTGTAAACAATGAAAAAGTGATTTTAGTGTATTTGGTTTCATTCCTAAACAGTGCTTGCCAAAATTATGTTGACAAAATACTATAGAGTGTATTTGGTTTCATTCCTAAACAGTGCTTGCCAAAATTATGTTGACAAAATACTATAGTCTGTTGACATTATATAACTGCTGGTATCAAAGGTTCAATTATCTGGCAGTCCAGCTGAAAGTATATTGGAGTGTGCAAATTAGATTTCCCTGTATTCCTTGAGCAGGTGTTATTATAACTCTGTTTCCCAAATATAATGTTTAGAATGCAGTTTTTCATACTTTGCGTTTAAGCGTGCATGTTTGATGTTCATAGTGTATAAGGTAATCAATACGTATGAGTGCCTGTCCTTTTACAGACCTTTCTTGTTGAGCAGTTAGTTTGGAATAAACATGTTTTTGGAAAAACGGGAGAGTCCTGTCTCCTAGTTAAAATATGACATACGTGATATTTTCAAATTCAGTCTTGGCTTACATGCATGTTGTCGTGAATTAAGTTTCGGGTGTGTATTTTGGCGTAAATACTTTTTGGAATCATTTTAACCTGTTATTTAAAATCTTCATACTTGTCTACAATGAGAAAGTTCTGTCTCCTAGTGACTTGTGGAAAATAAGAGATAAACATGGTATACGTGCCGGTAAACAGTTCAACCTTAATTGCTTTATGTGTGTATAATCAAGAATTAAGTGTCGGATGTTCCCTATACACATGTTAGAATATAAAATAATGATAATGTCATAATTGAATAACAAAATAAGATTGACATATTTATGATTTGCCCTAACAATGCAACCACCAGAGCATACAAAAGTTCAAGGCGTTAATTCACTAAGCTTGGAGTGGGTAGAATCACTTGGTCATCGAAAAGGTTTTGATTTTTTTACTTGAGTCTTACATCACAGCTAATTCTATAAGCACATTCTAAATGAAAACTCCCCGAGACCGATTTGCTGTCTCTGTAAAGCAAGTCATTCGTCACAATCGTCACCATAGCGTAGTTAACATGTTAAAAATGGCAGTTGAGTCCTTTTTGGAAGTTTGTATTTCCTTCTTGTAAGTGCACTCAAAAACATTTTTATGGGTTTACAATTTTTCAATTTGCGTTACAAGTTAGGACAAAAAACTTTCGTACACAGTAACTTAAATTTATAGGTGTAATATCCCGGGGAATAGGATAGTTTCAACTTATCTATAACTTTAAATATAAAAGTTACAAGAATTTTTACCAAGGACTTTTCATAAATAATATTTAAGTATTTTTCTTTCTCGTTTATTTAGTGATTAAAGAATTTCCAATTTAATAGTGATATCTAATTTATCGCAAAATATACATAAAATAAGTTTTAGTTGAATTAAAAAAATTTAAAATTTGATCATGTAACCCATAAATATGAATAAAATGTATAATAATCATAAAGAAAATTTAATTTTATTACAATTTACCACAATATTTACATTTTTATTGTGTTTGGTATGAAAGTAGATGTTAAATAAAATTTAAAGGACAAATATTCACCGTGGCAGTGAAAGCTTTATTTAAAATTGTTGCATTGTGAAACATGAAAACTATAAAATAAGGAGCAATGTATTACACATTTTATTAGGCGTGCAATGGATGAATAACGAAGATATGATACAGATTTTATGTAAATAAAGTAGCAATCAAACTTTCAAAAACGACACATAGTGAATTATAGGATCTATTTTTATAAAAAGTAGAGTAAAATACAAGATTCACTAATATTATTAAAATTAGAGTAAAATACCAAAATTACTAAAATACTCGAGTCACAAACTTAAAAGATAGAAACTAAAAAATAAATTATTCTACGCAACGCAAACGAGTCCTTAATTTAGATACAAATGAGTCAAATGGAATATTAATAAAGCTATCAATGACACCTTTGTTATTAATATATCATGATAATATATATATAGAATACCTATTACAATAATTATATTGTATTAACACTATACTCTGGTAAAGCAAATTAAAGTCAGTTACACTGATTTCCTTGGGCTGTAGAGAAAAATATCGGCATGCTTTCAGATGTAATGGAACATGAAAGTCACACCACTTTAAATCAAAACAAATATATGGAACATTATATCGCACCGAATTTTGGCAGCAGCCATAACCCAGTTTAAAAGTACTACTGTGCTTCAATAATAACTAAAAGGTTAATAATTTAAATGCTAAATAAAACTTCGGTTGATGCTCAATCATCCAAGACATCGAGTATATATTCCTTGAGCCTTTGGTATAATATTAATATTGGTCAACTGCTCATAACGAAGTAACAAGACAACAAAGTATACATCCAGGTGATAACTTTTCTTTTACCTATTTTATTCATTTTAAGATTTTGTTAGAAGAATCTGTTTTAAATCAAGACAACTTATGTACAACTTATGTTTTTAACTTTTTTTTGTATTTTAGATGAATTCCCGTGTTGTTTTCATTTACCTGTGCATAGCTATTTGTCTTGCACGAGATGTCGAGTCCAGTAATAAAGTAACCTGTAATGCAGGTACAGGTGATGAATGCCAAGGACGATGCGCTCTCAACCAATGTATTTGTACGAAGAAACCCAACGCAGTCGCAAGTTTGACGGATAGCGCCGCTTTGTCCAAGAGTATGGCAAATGAGGCGTCTCAACGTTTTCCAGGCTTGTTTTATACTATGGATGAAATTAAGTCCATGAAAAATAAGAATGGGGAACTCATTCCATATTACAATGCTACGTCTGGATATATGAGTTCCAACGCAAGACAGAAAAGGAGCTCCAGTGATTGCTGCGCGACGTAAGTATACCATTCTTAGAAGTTGCAGACCGCTTCATAGTACAGTTTACTTTTTGAAATATCTTTTGACTTAAAACATTAAAATCCTGGTATAAACAACGCTTCAGCAACATTACATCAATGTTTACTAAATACAGGCAGCCCACATTAATTAGAAACCCTTTTCTTTTAGTTGATCACTAAAGCCACGTTCACTTTATTGTACATGAGAATTATAATATATTTTCATTTTGTCGGATAAGCTATGGCTAATTTTAAAACTGACCATTGACAAATAGACACCTCCTTGAACTTGATCCCCTATCAATGTATTAGCTTTGATACTGTTGTCATATGTCTCCTTAAATTAAGACCGCAATTCATTTTCCTATCCTATAACAAATTTATTATATCTACCTTGACATTTCAAAAAACGATTCACTCAGTTATAAATCGAGACTTACAAACTATCTTCCTTTTACACCACAGCGGTTTTTTCAAGTAGACATATCCCAGTTTTTTTAAACCACATATCTGATAACCTATTGCCAAAGTGAAAACGGAATATTTATCATTCTAAATTTGTGATTTTTTTGAATTTGCTAATGATAGAATTTTTTGTAAAAATTGTTTCAAATAAAATGCTATATGTTAAATCGCCGTCAAAATATGCGCGTTAGTGTGTCACCTACATCCCATTCATTTGGACTAAAGAAATTAGGGACGCAGCCACGTTTGATTGGGGATAATTTCCAAAGTTAAGGAAGACTTATTTTCGCGTAGTCAATCGATACTCCAAATAGGACTGGATATGATATCATTTTTTTTTAACTTTCTAAACAACGTTCCTTTTGTAAACTACAAAAAGTATTAGTGATCACGTAAAATATAAACGAATGTTAACTCAAACCAGTCAGCTAAATGATATTCTCCGTTTCGCACGAAAAAATTGACACACCACCTCACAACTTAACATGTCACATTATAATACATATTTCATGCGCCAGTATTTGACATTGTTTGCGCACACGCACACACGCACACACACACAAGTGCGAATTACTCTACTTAAGAGCTCTGCACTGTTAAGGAAGAAGAAGAAGAAAACAGTCATGTTTCCCGCAGGTATCTGATAATCGCCCAGCTCATATGCTGATTAAGCTGTTTAAGAAAAAACAAAACCCAAACGAACAGAACGTACGTGGCTCATTGTCGCCAATAATTCAGGCGACTATTTCAAGAAAACGCTCTTATTAGAAAATTTTCACAAGAATGGTACACATTTCACTTTCACTTTGGTTTTACTAATATATACGGATAATAATTTTTCTCTGCAATAGGCAATGATATAAGAGGTTAAAAAAAAAACTGTGACATAAAAACTTTATTTAAGTACGACTAAATATATGTTACACATGCAGTTGAAAAGGTATAATTTATCATCACCTTAGACAAATTAAATAGAAAAGTGTCAGTTTGAAAAAAAAAAAGTATAAATATATATAACACAAACTTTATTCAGACTAAGCCCAGTCTAGTATGTTGTTGATACTATCACACGATTGCTGTTGGTGATCTTTGTGCATGCGTACATATTGCTCTATTTTACAGCGTACATGCCAATTACGTTCCCCCAGCCACGCTGTATAATATTCACGGAGCATCTAGAATCATTATTGATAGTCCTCCCCAGCTCGTACAAGCAGTGATGATAGGAACATGCCAGTGAGTATTTTCAATACAAATAATTACCACATACTGAGTAATTCTTACAACATGAAAACGTAAATTCATTACAAAGTTTAGCTGGCATTATGATCAAGATGTAGACTATGTAGGGAAATATTAACTGTGCAATACGCCTCGAAAAATATATTATGTTAGAAAAATTTGCTGCTTTTATAAACGATTAAATGGGAACGAATATCTTTGGAACCATTCACCCGGCCGATGTCAATTAAAAACAATGCCATAGTAGATGTCTTGCCATCTTTTTAACTATTCAATACACGTTCATACATGGCATCCAGGGGACATATTTTTTTAAAACCCCGTTGTAGCTGTAATGGACATTGTTATATAGTTGCGTGGCCGGGTTGCGTGTCAAAGGATCGTAATTTATTTTTAATTTTGCAGATCATCTTCAACGCCCTCCTGTACCACGTGTGTTGTGGAAACTCGCCAAGTTAAGCTGTTGGTGCTTGATAACAGTTTCAGTCCAGCAATCACTTTTGACGATTTTAATATGGATGCTTACTGCAAATGTTTGTAGAAACATGTACTTTGAATATTCAATATGCCGTATTTATCTGCACTAAAACTTGCCCTTTACAAGAACTTGAAGCACTAAAGACCCGGGAATAAAAACAGAAAACTCTCCATGAATATCAGATTTATTTTATTATAATTTCACGGGTTGGTTAAAACTCACATTTTCAAACTAACCAACATGCTGTAAGGTAGTATTTTAGATAAATATATTGCAGTGAAGAATGTTTAACTTAATTATGCAGCAAATACATCACCGCATTAGCTTGAACAGTAGCGGGAACATTAATCAACTTTTAGAACGCGAACGCTTTGTGATGATATTATAATGATATATATTAAATTTTCACAAAGCTAATGCCGTAATGCCTTTGCTGCATAACTAATGTCCTCATTACAAAATGCGGCGTACAAATGAAATACCACTATACCACAGGGTCGCATTTCGTTGCAAACGGTAGTAATATAAATTCTACAATATAAGATCTGACAGCGGATTAGTAATATATGCAGTGTTTGTACTTAGTTTTTATTTAAATTATTAGGTATTGATGAGTTATTTACTAAGTAACAAGATTCGGGGACAATCACAATGGGAGCGCAATATTAGATTTTCGTGATGATAAATATAACTAATGAGTCTTTAAATAAAACTGAGAGCTTTGTTTAGTAATGTTAGTTTAGTATGCAGTTGTTTTAATTTTGCATTTTTCGATTTTGTTGTTTATCGCAAAAATATCTCCATTTGAACTTTAAAAAGCTATGTCCATAATATGCAATCGCACGACCTGTTTTTTAAGAGTAAGCGCAACTGGAGTAAGAACTTGTGACTGGCTGACATTTATTCCGAATCGATGTTACTTATAAATGTTTAAAAAGTTATGTATGTACGAAATTGAAGATTACACTGCAGTAGGATTCATAAAATAGTAAAGGGCTGGTTATAACGAACAAAATATGATATTGGGCTTTCAGCTTGACTTTTTATACGTGACTATTTATTGTAACAGTTATGTATATTTTGTATCGGTAACTCTAAAGATATTTGGATTAATAAATTACTTTAAAAAAAACAAAGTGTCTAATTTTTTCTAATCAAAACATGAAATAAACACCAAAAAATAATTACATGGGAGCGCTCTCCAACACGGGAAAATTTATAAGATAAACAAAATTATTATGTTAAAATACTACAAATGAAGCCAGAATTTCAAATACTTGACTCCTAATTGACATTTCCATAATAAGTAAATACATAAATAATTTGTATTCAAAACAGATTATTTGTGACTTAAAACAAAAAATAAGCTGAAGCAAGAGTGCAACCAACCCTCTGAAAACTCCTTATATGGAGAAATTGCGAGGATATCCACCCGGTCAATATTGTAGCTTCAAAAAAGCGGGAGTACCTTTGTTTCTCTAGCCACAAACAAACAAATTTATTTATATATAATAAAAATAATTTGAAAATTGGCTGCTTTTCAGAAAGTGTCTGGGGCTGAACTAAAAACCTAACCCATTGGCAAGCTATTTATGGCGTAACTTTCATCCCTTCCTAAATTGTCCAATTATCATACATAATTTAACCCTATCTGAATACATTCGGGGTCTGAAACAAACATAAATCAAGACATTTACTTTCTCATTACATTTCGAAATTAAATTTACCTTTTACTTCTGTTATAAGTCTACGCAACATATCTTGTTACAAGATGATGTGTTGTTCGCGATGCATAGAAAGCTTTTTAATACACACCACTATTCAAAATCGAATGTTCTTTTCCCGTGGGAGCTTTTATATGATATCAAATTTTATTCTCTGTGCTTAATAAAAAAAATTAAAAATACAGAAGGGACTGTTGATGGCGTTGAGATAGGACCGAAAACTTTCATTAGAAAAGTAAGATCATTTCAGTTTGGGACTAAATAGTATTAATTTAATGTGCTAAATTTCACTGAATCGGTATGACATCAAATAAAGATCCATTCTGATGGTAATGGGATGCACATGTATTGATATACATGTATTTAAAATTGCAACTACGTATAAAAGCTGAATAACAATAACATTTTACAAAAAACACGTAAAACACCCATAGCATGAAGCGTTTAATATGCATATAACAGATTCATGTGCGTCAGTCCAATTATGATTCGATTACTTACTGAAAATTTGACTCCACATGTAAATGATATAATAATGTGTTTGTACCTGATATAATAGTTTGTTTGTACCTGATATAATAGTTTCTTTTTATTGTTTGATAAGGTTAAGTTGCATGGTTTGATTTTGTTGACAACAGAACAACCAGATTCACAGAGTTCCACATTTGGCAAATATTGGTAAACGTAAAAATGTTTATTATCACTAGTAGAGTGGTTTAAAATGTCCTAATTACACCGTGTACAAACCTGTATATAGCATGACCAGAGGCAGTTTTTAAAAATACAGACATTTTTAACTCCCTCCGAAGTGTACCTTGCATAAAACATTTTACCATTGGTAAGAAGGTTAATGATATTTTCAACACAGAAAGGCTTGTATCTAAGAAGAAATGGGTAGGTACAATGCTCGCACTTAACAAGAAAAATTAACAACCAAAAAAACATTCACCAAAAAATGGACAACCAAAAAAAAAATGGACACAAAAACAAAATAGGTACCAAAATTAGGAACCAAAGCCAAAAAATGGTCGCCAAAAGACAATGCTCGCTGCTGGCACTTATCAGACCAAGGCAATGCTCGCTGCTCGGACTTAACAGACCCCAATGCTCGCGATCCCCCCCTATAGCCCTTAAATATTATTCCCTCAATCTTAATTCCGTTCGGTCGATATAGCTGCATGATCCACAAGGCCCATTTGGACCCGTAGATCTACATTCTCTTCTGCAGTAATAATTATATAGAATTATCATAATGTATTATAATTTTGATACAGAGACAGACTTAACCACTAGCTAAAATTAATGCTAATTACAATGACAATGGATAATGCAGGAATAACAATGTGTTCAATGAAATGTGTCGTGCTAATAACACTTTTTAAAAAGTACGATTAAAACCGATCCTTTTTAAGATTCAGGAATTATAGTTGGTTGAGAAAACAGTTGTTGGGTGACTATACATATATATATATATAGATTTTAAACAAATTCACGTCAACTTGAGAGAAAATGTATTTTTTTCTAAACATTTTTGAAAATGAAAAAAGAGTTAATAAGA
This sequence comes from Phoronis ovalis, assembly GCA_028565635.1. Classification (NCBI taxonomy): domain Eukaryota; kingdom Metazoa; phylum Phoronida; family Phoronidae; genus Phoronis; species Phoronis ovalis. The sequence continues at coordinate 10,277 of JAOXYB010052724.1, forward strand.
AAATAGGTGTCACGTCAGATGCGACCCGCGCTCTCATAAACGCGTTACCTTAGTGGAAAACAGAAGCCTATAATCCCGGATTATGATCATCCTTTATAAGATATACTAACTACAAGACAGTATACATGTTACAAAATCTTTATCTTTATACAGACGTGTGAAAGGAGATTCGGGCAAGGCTAAACATCGGGTAAACATCTGACAGATATTACAAACTTTAATCATATCTCACACAAATTTATACTCCGAACAAACTGTTTACTTTTAGAAATGGTCAACAAGAACTGTAATAAAATGAGAGAGAATGGAGTCTGTCTGTAAATTATGTCATAAAGACCATCTAAAATATTGACCCTGGAATCCGACTCAAATCAATGGTTGGTACGTGTATGCGTGAACAAAAACGCGTAAAAAGGATGATTTCCAAGAATAAAGCACGTTAACGCGCGTTACGTATTTAGGGTTACATATTTCGATAAAATATACAAAAGGGTACCTTGTTTGATAAACTCTTTTTGTACGCGTTTAGGATATCGAAATTGATCAAAACCTGGATCAAAACCGCCCCTGAACACCGCCAATCTCTCGACCAAACTTTATCTCGAAGTTCGAGTAAATTTTCCGAGCAAATTTCTCAACGCATTTAGGATATCTAAAATCTCTTCCAGTCAGTCAAAAACGGTCAACATTCAAAAACGGGAAAATGCATTTAGGGTCTTTTTCAAAAATTCATTTACGCACGCGGGTACGCTAATATTTTTGAGTCGGAATCCCGGGGATATTTGTCACTTCCAATTAGTCTGTCCCAGTCTGCAACACAATTGAACACCAATATACACCCACAGCAATATGGAAAAGGCTTTACGGGTGAAAATCAACAGATTTCATAGCAATTTTTTATTCAATCACTCTTTTTCAAAAAGGCTCATAATCGTACTTGGAAGTGTGGAAAAATCTTAAGATAATGCTAACTTAGGATATATAAAACTTACGAGTTTTACATATCCTAGTGCTAGCACATAGACAAACATTCCAATTTTATCATTGAAAATCTCTGGAGAGAAAGAACCTCGTCTCATCTTGGAATTACAATGATATCTAATCTTTATATTTTATTTAATATATGATGTGATGTACTGCAAAAACGTCCAGTGTAATGACACTCACTAGGTGGAGCTGACGATAAAAAGCTATTGTTTTCAAATAAATAAATAAA
>JAOXYB010052746.1:0-11487 GCA_028565635.1 Phoronis ovalis
TATCTCAAACCAGCCGAAGTTCAACTAGCCTTCACGTATACGCAATAGCATAATTCTATGCTGATGTGCTGTTGAATGTTTTATTAAGTTATCTAGATACGGTGGTTTAAGAACCGGAATAGTCAAGGAATAGACAGAAGCAAAAAATTGGGTGGAATTCATTTATTTAATTAAGAAAGTAAGTGTTTTCGAACTTCGGCTGGTTTGAGATATGAGGTGGCATGACCCTACAGACAAGCCGCAGGCTGTCCATAGTTGGGTCATGCTTGCAGGACTATAATGAGCTAAAACCGTACCTAAGACTAAGTCCTGATTTTGTGAGTTCTCTTTGTGAGGCCACAGACAACTTCTGACGGGCGAGGCTTGCCGAACGTCACAAATCCTTGTATAGCAAATCATAGTGACCAATCCTCCACAAAGTATTAATCCGTACTACACAAGTTAAAATATTATACTCCTGATACTCTGTGCCTATCGACTACTCCTATCACCATATATTTGGAACTCCAGCACTAGCATATTGACAAAAAATACTGATTTGCTATACAAGGATTCATGACGTTCAGCAAGCCTCACCCATCAGAAGTTGTCTGTCTGAGGCATAACGCGAACTTACAAAATCAGGACTAAACCATACCCTGTCATAACACAAGCACGTCCTCCACTGTACATGGTTAGCACACTTGGGGTTACTGTTATCCAAAGTGGTCACTGAATATGTGTTCCACCCATGTACTTGTTGAAAATGTTGACAAGTCCTGATTTGAGTCGGACCCCAGGAATTTGGTCCAGAAAGCACATACTTCTTCACAAAAACTTCAACTGTCCCGGGCTATTTTGTTGTAGTTACTTTCCATAATATTATGATCGATCAGTTTTCTTTTTCAATTAATGTATTATCGGGGGGGGGGCTACTGAAAACGTAGGAGTCTCAGGTAAGCAACACTAAAGTTGTATGAACATTTCCTGCTTGTTTTTCTAGTCTGTTAGCTTTGTAGGTGCTGGCAAAAGAAATAAACAATGGTGTCACATGGAGCTAAAGAACTTTTGAAAAATGTCATCAAACAGACAGATTCACATAACAAGGTTTTTGTTTTCATCACTTATAATATTAGATTTTCTTTTAAATATTAAGGTGGCCTATTGGTAGTTCAGACGGCACCACAGTGACGATTATGTGTATTTTTACCTGTCCGATTATTACTAACATTGAAAACCCCATTTTTGTAAATAAAAATTTATGAAACTGGGGATAATAGTAATTAAGGATCTGAAATTATTTATTTTTTTCAAAATTATATGTTATACTAAAATTCAATTGTTGTTTATGCAAAATTCTACCAAAACAGCATCACTTAGCAGCGCAATTATGAAAAAATCCCTTATATGACTGTCTAAGGTGACAATTTAATTATTCCAATACCCATTGTCTCTAGATTATGGCATGTGGAATGATAGCATTATAATCCTCGTGCAACTACTTTTAGTTATAATAGATTATGTCTTGTAAAAAATGTTTTTGGTTCGTCACACTTCAAGGTATTTTTTCTGCTAATGTGCTAATGTAGTTCTTTAACTTTTCAACATTACATAACAAATAATATTGCATTATAGATGGATGAATACTTGCAATGATTGATATTTTGGAGGTGTGTGCACCAAGGGTATACATTTTAGATAACTACCAATATGCCAATATGAAATTTGGGATCAGTTAACAGCTTACAGTAGGTTTCCGAGTTATGCTCTCTCGTATATACAAAATACTGGTTTGTAATGCAGTAAAATGACGTCGGAAATATCTGTTGTGATGGATTTCCTCTTCATAAATCACAAGTACTACTGCAATCGTGGGTCACGACAATTCAACGACCCTTTCCCACTGGACAATAATAACTATTCATAAACAGGTTGTGCACAACCTGTCACAGTTGACACTCTTTAGAAGATAATTAATTGAACGGCCATTCAGAATGGTTACAGCATACTCCAGGAATCTGCGATGGAGTGTTATTTATCATGCTTTCATTCTGCAAATACTGTATCTGAGACAGAAATGAAGAGGTAGGGGAATATATTCAATCTCATTGCACAGAAGTAAAAAATGATAATCTGCTTGCATAAACAAATTTATTGTAACCGTAAAACACGGAAATAAAACATATAAGGTTTATCACATTTCGTGGACCGAAATAAGATCAAATACAATTCGATGGATCCCATGGCCCACCGCACAGAAATAAAATATCACTCTTTCACACCAGTCTGTGAGAAAATAAGTTTGCCCCTTTTCCTCTAAATACAGTAGGCTGAATGATCACTAAATGTGAAATTGTGCTCGTGTATGTATTCCGGGTATGTATAACATTTCGCTTTGCATGAAAGATCCTTACGGAAATTGGGATTCTGTGATTCTTTGCGATTCCCTAACAGACTAAGCTGATGATGTCAGAATAATCTGAGTAACCGTCACAAACCAGTATTGTATTGTATCGGGAGAGAGCATAACTCGGAAACCTACTGTAAATGTATGCTAGACGAGACTTAAAGTGTTAGGTCATAAAACTAATTGTTATGTTTTTTAATGGCTTTATGTGTTCAGCATTAAATATTAACAACTTTAATTTTAGAGAGTAGAGATGGCTGAAATGTGGCAACAACGGCAACTACATATCGAACCAACACAGTTCCAGTCATATCACACATCTTCAAAAGCACGGAAAAGAGATGTTTGTGACAGAGATTATGATGATGATAATGATAGAGAAATAGTTATGCCTACTAAGAATCGAGGATCAAAACATGCTCATATGGATGATTTGCTGCCCTCATCAAGTACATACTATACAAGACAATTGCAGAAGTTTGAAGAATGTAACCCTGACAGGTGAAGCATAATTATTCTCCATGTATTGACTCCAGAAATATATTATAGTTGCATTTACAAATAAATTCAAATAAAAGTAAACTAGATATTATAAGAAGATACATACAAATTTACCACACTAAGTGTTAGCAGTTGAAGAATTGAGGCTTTTGCATAAATGTAAAAAAAAATTGGATCTGGTGAATTATTTCATGTGAGACAACACCACACCCATGAATTAAATCTTGTAGTTCTCAAATGTCCATATACAGTTATTTATTTGCAGTAATATATTGCCATCAGTGTTTCATGATACATAATCTTAGTTACTATTTTTAGATGGGGTCATGGCGGTTTCAAAGAAATGCATCCCAGTGATTTTGAAAGTGACAGATCAGCCAGCGATACACCTAAAAATGAGATAAAATCCTCCAAGTATGTAATTGTTAACCATTTGAATGGTTTGTATTAAATGTTTTACCATTTTTTTTAAAAATTGTACATGGCAAAATCTAGCAAATATTGCCATTGAGTATTTATAAAAAAGGTATAAAATTTACATTTTTTGAGTATAGGACTTGTACAGATCCAACCCTAATATTTGAAAAGTATCAATATTTAAAATAGCCTTCATTCTGCCCTCAGGAAAAAGAAGTCAAAAAAGAAATCAAGAAAGAAGAAAATATATTCTCTCAGCGATAGTGACTCAGAACGAAATATCAAAGTTAAAAGAAAAAAGAAGCACAAGCAAAAAAACAGAGACAACAGGTCCAAGTCACAAAAAAAATCAAAATTGTTGCAAAATGGAAGCGACCTATCTGAAAAGGATGTCAATCATAAGACAGTGAAAAGAAAAAGGAGAAAGTACTCTAATGAAAGTGACTCTTATACAGATGAAATTACGAAGCAGAAGTATAAAAAAGGAGACACTAGAAGTGACAGTGACAAAACACTGTCGGAAAGAAATAGGAAAATGAAAGTTGCATGAGAATCTCTAGACAAAAATTAATGTAATACGTAATTGCATTACAGCTCAAAAATGTCACAATTTTCAGTATTATTTCATGAGCCAACAGGCGACCGAAATGAATTTTCACAAATATTATTTTCCATACTGCACGAGTACCCATCATATATTTATTTATTAATCATTTTCTAATACTATTTCATGTGTTTCTGAAAGTTATTTTTACCATCTTCAAATATGTTTATCTGCTGGCACAAAGTGAGCCAATTTATCGTGTGTTTCATTTCACATCCAAGTCACAAGCAATAAACACTCCAAATGTTTTTTTGGGGATTTTCTGCCCGTCATATTTAAAAGTGATGACTAGGAAGCACACAATGTCAGATGTCTAGTCTCTTGAATTTGATGGACTCTCAAACTGTGCAATACAGGACACCCTAAATTATTAAATAAAATTATTTACTTTACAATAATAGATCCAATTTGCAAACAGCTTAATTACCAATCTATGCTATTATCTGCAAATCATGCTGTGAGCCAGTGAGATTCCAAACAATTGTGTGTTCCTTCAGCCTGCAGCAGTGTAATCTTTGTCACCCAACATTCAAAACAGGTACAATTATATGAAATTTGTTTTTGTATAGATGTCCTTTTTATCAGTGAGATTTTAATGCGTTTAATATATAGACCAGTTTCTGAGAAGATTTCGAGATTTAAAAGATGGTGCTTGTAGCTTGATATAACAAAGCCACGATATACACAATTATATTCAGTACTTTTAAAAGTTTGTGGCAGTTCAAGATACTATACTAATCCTTCAGACACAACATACCTTTCGGATGCAATAATTGATGTATTAATAAAAAAAAGATTCTACTTCCAATATGTTTATTCTGTACATAACAATAATATTATATGTTCTAACACAACAACACACCTTTGCCAGCACTATAAAATCGTGTATCTCGAATTAAATAAAATAGCTATTGAGAAAGGGTCTAGCTAAATGTGTGCACACAATACACCAGATGTTAGCGATCAGGGTACTCAAACTAACAATGAAATGGTTCAAGCTCAGTTCATTTATGAACTTTTCCAACGCATATTCTTTACATATTCAATGCACTTCTTGAATGAAAAGTATGTCTTAATATACAGAAAACTTTTTATTCAGTATATAGCTGAAGATAGTAGAATTATTTACACACAGAGTACTAATTTATTGTCCATATTATAGCACAAAGTAAGGTTTGGTAGGATCTTCCTCTTCCTGAGGTGTCGCTTCTTGTGCAGCTTGTCTAGCTGCGTCTTCTGCTTTAGCCACGGTTTCTGGATCTAAATTCAATCCTACAGCCTCTAAATCAGGATCTACAATGACATTTATAAGCTTTGAAACTATAACCGTGTATAATTACAAATCTGTAACAAGTAATGTTTTAATATTTTTCTGCACATGAACTGTTTTAAGACCTATGAGACCAATTTACCTGCAAAGTTAAATGTTGGGAAGCTGGTCATATCTTGTCCCTCAGCACCAAACTGTTTCTTCAACTTGTTTAATTGATCATCAAGTGCCTGTTTACTTTCTGTGGATGCATCAACAAGACCACCGCCTTGGGATCTGAAATCAGAATCAAAAAATAGTATAACATTTCTCTATATCATCAGTAGTAGTTACCTGTCCCAAAAAGAATATGAAAATAGCAAAATGGCATAAACTTAATATCTCATTAACCTGATGAGAATTAATGAATGTAAAAGCTTTTCAATACCAAAAATCTTGGGAAAAATTTGAAAATAAGAGAAGTAAACACTTTCTTACCATTGGGAGTTGCGACAAAAAGGTCTAAAAAATTGCACTTACATGTAGGCACCTTAGCCACATTGTTTGCAAGCAATTGTAAGTATTGAAAACCTACAAGTTTTAGGTTTCACTTAAATCGATCTTTTTCACATGCAACAAGCTAACCTCATTTATGAATAAACAGGCAGTACAATAATGTCCAAACAGTAATGGCAACCTATCTATAGCTATTGTAAGGTCACTTCGATATCTGATCATGATCTCAATGTAAACTTCAATATATTCTCAACCATGTACAAAAACACATGTACTACTTACTTGCTTTTGTTACCATATTCTTTTACTTTCTGTGCAAAAAGCTGCTGAATTGGATCTAATTTCTGAAAGGCTACTGATGATACTACTATGTTCCGCCTTGCCTGTATAGCTAAACACTGCCTAGCTATGGACATCAGCGAAGAGGTACTTTGTAGAAACATTTTACCTTCAATAAATATAATTAATTTCAAGTTAAATTATAGATCACATTCATTTAATGCAACTAAACTATTGTGATGTTTAAAAATAAATTTACAAATATAGTTGACATGGAATTTATGGCCAGTGAAGTAGTGTTTTCACAACTTGCATTTATAAGGTGGCTAGAAGGACCTTAAAAATGCACAGTATGTCCCATTGTGACACATAATGTGTGGACATATTTTGGTAGAGTGATATAAGTTGGCTGTCAAGTGCAGTACACAATTTATACTGTGGTCATGGAGTTGTACGCAGCTCCAAGTTTTTGATACACTTACCATGAAACAGTGCAGCAAAAACCCTAAGAAAATTTCACGCAAATTTTTGCTAATCTCTGAAAACTTATCAAAATACATTCAAACTTAATACGTCCTCACTGAAGCAGAATACTTTCTTTTGATTGTATTTTCTGCATAAAGTATGCAACACGTGAAATCTGGGAACGAGATTAAAAATGGCAGGTAAGGCGGAAATTTTTTCACATGGTTGTAAAGCTATTCTTTTGAAACATGTGCGATAGCATAATTTATTGCAAGCGTGTTCAGGTAATAAATAGAATGTTTCAAAACAAATTGTTAATCTCTGAAAGAATTGCACATTTATCAAAATGTGTTAAGAAACTTCTATATGATTTCGCTGATGCAGAATACTTTCAATTGTTTTTTCGTCACAAAACATGCCAAACATAAAATCTGGGAATGAGATTACATATAAGTATGGCAGGTGGGCAGAAAACTTCCCAAATGGCTGTATAAATTTACTTTTAAAACAGCTATGATAATGCAAGTAATGTTCAGATAATATTGAAAGAAGGATTCAAAATAATGTTATGTTCGGAATGATCAGTTTATCAACAAAAAATACATGAACAAGTGGAAGTTTACTGGTGGCGTGCTGCAGTCTTTCTATTTCTATTTCTATTCAAACACTTGGCACAGTCATAAACATCTAGCCAAGGTGCAGTGCATTATTGTTTTAATGCCGGTTAGGATACAGTTAATGCTGGAAGTTATTACAGCTGGTGAAGTTACAGTTATCCTTAGTTTAATAATATTTTAGCCCCAGACTAAATCAGTATAAATATTAAATAATGCTGGCAACTTTTTTAACTGCGTGAAGTTATAACTTATATACATGTATAAAGCTAAACTAGTAAATGCGACCTCTAATAAACAAACACTTGTAACCACAATTCTGACAACTCACGTTGGGTGCAAACCTTACATAGCAGTACATGTACAATACAATAGTAGGGTCAAAAGACCATACTGGATTACTCATTTTACTGAGACTGAGTGAGTACGACTCTAGTCTAGAGTCTAGACTAGATTTCTGTTTCTATCCACATCTCAAAATGTTTTTACTCTCTATTCAATAATAAATCGTTCACTGCCATATACAAGCTTGATAATTATTGCAGAAGAGGCCAAGAAGCATGTTATTTTCTCTAAAAATAACTATAACGGAAATATTGACCTAATATACAATTCTCACCTTCAACCGGTGTACTTTTCAAGATGGTCGCCAGCTCGAGAGGGGGCGCTGAGTAGACTGATCAGGCCACAATAGTCCATAAGACAAAAATAAAAATAAATGCAAATATAAAATGCTATATTTTTTTTGCACACCATATAACTACACCTTTCCTTAGCCAATTTTACATTTTTAGGGAATTTATTATTTCAATTATCTAAAAAGGATTTGTTTTTCGACTTTTGGTAATGGAGTTTCTTTTACGTCAAAGCTTTGGTCACGTGACACGAAGCCATTTCCTGCGAATAGCTTTGTCAATTTCCTGTTCCTAGCACTACGGCTCCTTTTAAACATAGTTTTCCGTGCTACTCCAAGTCTAGTTCACGAAAAATATACGAAATTGTTCGCAGAAATCTAGTAAGTATGACTCGTCTTTTTTAAATCAGTGGTTTGGTAGAAAAAGTGCATTTTGAAGGGCACAAACATCTAGAACATTTCCGGCGTGGACAGGAAGTTTAGTACGTCTGTGCAAAAAGCAGACTGCAAAATCCGGTTTGAAAATTAAATATCTCGTCTCCTCCGCCCTCTTCTAGCCTTCTTCTCTGGTAAAAGAGTATTGATTATAATGTGATAAACCGAAATATGACGATGGAACGCCGGAATCATCGAAAATCGTTAATTTACCATGGATAAAATAATGGCGGGATTATGACATAGCCATCGCTTTTACGCAAGTATTGCCCGCCAATGGCTTAAGTTTAAGAGTGTTTTAGGTTGTAAAGATCTTAATAGCTGGCTGAAGAATTCGACGACGTAACAGTTGCCTTTTTCTTGAAGAAAAACATGATCGAACTACCAACCAATGAATCTTGTATTGTAAACCGTGCATGATTATGATTTTGGTGGAGACTAGTCCCAATAATAGGCCTTTAATAGGGCCATTATCTGACGTATTGGTCCTAAAATTTAGCTATTCAAACACTTGCGTCTTTCGAAATTAACAAAAACTATGAAAAGTCTCATACAGCAATGCTCTAATGGTCTTAATTTGTTATTATCAAGTGAAAAGTGCATATATATATATTTCTTGTGTCACAACTTTGTTGAATTTTAACACAATAAACATGACCATAATTGAGTCTCCCTGGCAATGTGTGGGGGTGGATGAAATTTTCACTGATTTTTGACCATTTTACTTTATAATAACAACTAATACCATTACACTATTGCTGTATGAACAATTTCATCATACAAATGAGTTTTCGTATTTTCAAAAGATGATAGATGTTAACAAAGTGCTAGGACCAACCCCAAAAATCCTGCCCATGTTTGTCCTAGGTAACACTAAAAATAGACTGATATTTATACCAATACCATAAAATATCATACCCATATTTATATCCAGAGTAGGTAGCTTTGATGTGTATTGAGTCTGTATTGAGGTTGAATTTGATCGATAGGCAATCGGAAAAAATGATACTAAACTTTCGAACTGTGCTTGAATGTTTGATAGCGTTACCATTTGGCTTTCTGCATTGGCCACTAAATAAATTTATACCCAAAGCATGAAAAAAAACTCGGGAAAGATACCCTATTGTATTCAGTTGCACTGAAGTACATGGATAATAAAAAATGCTGTAGGATTTTTGTAACTCATTTCTAAACAATATTACACAAACTAACTGTGGAAGGTATGATGTTCAGCTAAGGAAGCAGGCTTATTTTCTGCACTGTGCCAAGTTTTTATCTTGTATTTGAAAATATTTCAAACATCTTCAAATTTTATTTACAGAAAAAAGAAATGTCAAAACGGCCTGCTGAAGAAGGCGATGGTGAACCAAATGAGAAGCAGTTAAAACTCGAAAATGAAACTGTTGTCACTGCAGAAATAAATGACAGGTATCACATTTTAAAAGTTTGTATATCATACTTAAATATTGTATCATGATCGATACTATCTGATTTTGAAAAACATTCCTCCTGTAATGTTCTAGTTTAAACCTAGTCTGTATTTTTAAAGATGCTTCCAAATTGCTGTCTTCATCTAAAATCCAGCTACATCTTCATGTGAAAGCAGCACTCAGAAAAATTAATTAGCTGAAATGCTGCTTGCAGTGTTGTACAGGATGAAGTTGTCAGCCAAAATGTCACTGCGGAGGAGAGCCAACAAGTGAATGTTAATGCAGAAGAGAGCCAACAAGTGATGGTACAGCTAACAGAGCAGCTTGTTGAAGCAGCAGAAGAACAGATAGCAGTAACAGAAGTTCCCACAGAAACTATTCCCGTAGAAGGAAGCTTAGTTCAAGTTACAGGTGAAGATGGAATTCAATACACCATACAGGAAGTACAGGCAGATGAAGAGAAAGTTTGGTAAATAAGTTCTACTTGTAGTTGTCAAATGTCAGCTTCTGTGCATCTGTTTCCTGTACAGGATTATTTAGTTATTACCAATAAAGAGGTATCTGGCTATATCTTGTTTTGTGATTCGACTGATGCATCAATATTTTTGAGCCAGAGTTTTAATTAAGTTGGGTTTCTTCAGTACAAAAATACCATTTTTTAAAATCGTCCTCTGCTGTTTAGGTACCAGCTGAAGAAGTAAAAGCTGAATATTATAATAGTATTCTGGTCCAAAACTGAATTTTACTTCATTAGTGAGAAAAGTTGCGATCTTGTCTTGGGAAATGACTAACAGCTTTCTCATTAAAAAAGTAATTTAGAAGATTCACCTTTGGACTAAATTTGTGTTATAATAATCATCTCACTAAATCTATATGTTGTCAAACGAACTTCTGATAAAAAAAACTTGAATAAAATACGACATTATTGCAGTGAAATGATACATACTTTTAGCTTTTCTATATCAACAATAATTATTGGCTAAATTTTATTTGACTATTTTACTACAAGTGAATTTGTAAAAACAAAATCTGTTTCTTATATTTTTAGTGAAGAACAGGTTCCAGTTGAAACAGTCATTGATGCTTCTAGTAGCTTGGTTCAAAATATTATAGTACAACATATGGACATTGCGGAGCCACTTCAGACCTTACGGAAGCTCTTAGAGTCCAGGTTACAGTGTTCATTAGCTGAACACGAGTTTTATCTTCAGGACAGTATGCAAGTAAGCATAATTATTGCTGTTTTTTGTTTTTTTTAATAGAGGACACATTCAATCTAAAACCAAAAAGAAATTACCTTTTTTGGTGAGAAAAGAGAAGTAAATGCAAAGTTAGAAAAAAGTTTCTGTAAAAACAAACTGTCTTAAATGTTATATGATAAAGGTGCAACAATGTTGTTCTTACATTTTAATTTCTTTCAGCTTGATCCAGATAAAAATTTAGTTGAACAATGTGTACAGGGAGAGGGTATGGTACAAGTAAATGTTGAGGTTACTTCAACTCCAGGTAAGGGCTGTTCTGCTTTTTATTGTACTGGAGGGGCGGAAGACACTTTTTTTTCAGACCCACCACCCAGAATATGAATTTTATTATGGTACCCACCACCTAGAATTTAAAATTAAAATGGACCCCCCACTACCCAGAATTTTTTTTTTAATTTCCCAAGTGCAACTCCCCACCTACATGAGATCGTTGCGGTGTGGGAATTTCCGTTAATATATCAACTTAAATGTCAATAGACAGCCCTGCAAGATTCGACCAGAACGTCGAAAACACGGGAGTATTTTTACCTAATCTATCAATTATATTCATTCAAAACCTTGTCGATTAACGACAATACGTCCAAAAGTCTGTAAGGCATTCCATTTTAACTCGGAGAATATCAATGCACAGTTTAAATCAACTTCAAATGTAATATTAAAGCCTCACTTGCCGAAACACGTGTACACCAAAAGCA
>JAOXYB010052757.1:0-11486 GCA_028565635.1 Phoronis ovalis
CAACGACCCTTTCTGCTTTAATTGTAGAACGGTCTTGTTTATTTATTATATTGTATGGTGTTATTTCCGGGTGCTATTGTGCAGTTACTTTGTTCATGGAAATTGTTATTGTATATGTTTAGCATTCATTGTTGTTGTACGGGTACTTGCTTTGGTGATTATTTTATAGATTATTTTGACTGTATATTATTACCTTATATCCTTTTTTCTAGTACCTCAATGATTTTCTTAGTCTGTTATATGTTCATGTCTCAAATTCTCGATTATCCATCATTTGCAAAATTTACTCAAAAAAGTAAGCAAAACTTGTCTTTAATAACATTATCTTTTTCTGTTTCTAAGGTTGTTAGGAGGAGCGACGATAGTTGATAATGTTGGCGACATGCGAGGCGGGAAAGCTTTGCTTTTGGACGGAGTTGATGACCATGCTGCAGTCCGACCACCCCCGGTATATGATGCTACATCCAGCATGACCGTCATGATAACATTCAAACCTACTGGTGGGATTGGTTCCGATTTTCGTTACCTCGTCGGAGACTGGATTTCCCCGTATGTGCTCCGAATATTTTTGAGCAGAACAAACGGCCACATTTGTGTCGAATTTCGTAACCATGTTAGTGTATGCGATAGTAGTGTTATCATTCAAGAGAACGTTGTCTACACCATGGCTGCTGTTTGGAATTATGAAACAGAAGTCGTCAGCATTTGGCTTGATGGCGTAAAAATTGCTGAGCAACCAAATGGAGCGAGCCAGCGTGACTTAGTTACAACTACCCACACATCTTGGAATCTAGGAATGCACCCTATTGGAAACAACGAGTTCTTCGAGGGTTACATTAACAATTTTATCGTGTTTACAGATGCCATTGCCGATGATGACATGCCGAAGTTGTTCATATAGATAAGATACGTTCGGAATGGCGAGCACATACTACGATAGTGTAGGTGCTAGTTAGAGGTGTTCAGCAGCAGTTTTTAAAATTCAAAACTACTTATCGTAATAAATTGAAATATTCGCGATATGTAATTAAAAACGAATATTTTTTATTATATTATAAGAGGTAATTTAAATTACCGAGAATTGAATATGTAATAATACAATCAAACAAGCTGAGTGTTTTGTAGATATCAATTTCAGGATTAGTTAACAGACTAGTTAACATGATTAGCTGTATGCCAATCTATTTTCTTGGCATCAACACTTGAATGGAAATGTTGCAAATTATTTTGGTCAATGTAGCATTGTATCGGTTATATAAGACATAGATCATCAAGAACACGTCGGAAGAATTTCAAAAATTAAAATCGAACAGGTAGCTTCGATTATTCAGGCTCATATTAGTGTATTTTCATGTACCGCTAAATGTTTATATTCAATATAGTTTTGTATATAGTACTTTATATAGTACCTTTTCATTTTTGTTAAAATCGTTAATATCACAATTCTGCTCAAGTGAGCTACTCATAGAACAAATAACAACTAAGAAGCGAAACAACAAATAGGAACTCATATGACATTTATGGAATTAATGATTACATATGTCCACAGAATCTACACTCGATTTTAATAATGTCGTTTATATATAGATAAAAATATAATGCATAAGTTTCATTAAAGTGATTAAGCTTAAAATACCTTGCTTCATTCTTGTACCGGCAAAGGTGATACATTTTACTTGAAATGGCTGCAATTTTGCACAAAAATAATAGAAATATAATAGAAATGAAAAAGTACATACCTCTTACGCTCCAATGAAGTTTCCGGTATATATATATATACATTTTCTTAATAAATAATTACATAAATAATTATGATCAAAATGAACAAAAAAGATATATATATTTGTGACTTTTAAAAAACAAATTAAAACTGAAGCCAGCGAGCAACCCAACCTCTGAAAACTCCTTATATGGAGAAATTGCGGTTCACAAATCGGGATTTCTTTTGTTTCTTTCAGTAGCCACAAACAACAAAACTGATTTATATATAATAAATTAATTTGAAAATTAGCTGCCTTTCTGAGATCTGAACTAAAAACCTAACACACTAGCAAGCTATTTATGGCATAACTTTTACACCTTCCTAAATTGCCCAATTATCACAATCGTCGGTAAACCTGAATACATTCAGGGTCCGAAACGAAATAAAAGTATTTCCTTCCTCATTACATTTCGAAATTAAATACATTGATATGTTCTGTCTACAATCGTCTGAATAGAAATTTTAACTCTTCATCATAAGCAGTCAGGTTAAAAATAATAGCATAATAGTCACCGAAAATATCAAATCACCTACATGTATAGTACTGTATTTTTAATGCTTTTGAGGTGCAACTTTTAGTTATGGAATTTTTCTAATGTCAATATGTTGTACAAAAAACTCTTGAATTATTTTTTTTTTAAATCAAAATTTGATTGCGGTCCATATGGATCGTTGGTAGATTTCATTCTTAGAAAATGTTCTCATTATCAGCAGGGTGGGGGAAAAAATGTGTATTAAGTGGACGCCATATCACAAAGAGATAATAGTTGTACTTTATTTTTGCGTGAATGTTTTTTCGTTATAACGAAAGTGTATGGGAAATCTAGTGGTACTTACGCCAAATCGTATTTGGTAAATGCCTTTCGAGTATTGTGACATCTTGCTCTGCCTGCTGTGATTTCTGATATTTACACTAGGCGCTCAAGATAGTTGTTTTAAAGCAGAAACATATTTAGCACCAAAAAAAGCAGCTGAAAGCTATGGAGGCATTGTCTTGATTTGTTGCCGTTAGTAGAACTCTTGCGAAGATTTGGATTATTTATATTTAAATATTATGTATTTAATACATTCGTTACTGCTGAAACACGTGTGTCCTTTGTACAATAACTTGCAGTAAACATACTGAAACACTATCGATTGTCAGATCTTCATATTTTACAGTAGGTTAATGCCGCGCAACAAAGGTAAATGATTTTACCGCAGATTGACATTATCTTGAGAATGTTTGTATATGCCTGTACGTAAGGATATTTACCATTCAATTAATTATGTTTATTTTGTTCGTTATATTAATACAACCAAAAAGAGTAAACTAATTAAAAATAAGCTTTTGCTTTAATTCTTAGCCTTATAATTTGCTTCCTGTCAAAAGCTAATTAAATTTTAAATTACAGCTGGCGTAAGAATTGTTATACGGTATATATATATGGTATTTATGGAGCCCTGTTCACGCAGCTTTAGTGTATCTGTGAGCTATGTAATTACCAGTACACATGCACACACATACGCACACACAAACACGCACATACACATACTCACACACACACACACACACACACCTCGACTATAAAATGAAATCACCTAATTGCTGTGAAAATAGCCCTCATGAATAGGAAGATCGTATAGCGTTTCTTTTGCTTGCTTGAGAGATTTTTTATAAATGTATAATGTATAAATGTTTGTTTTTCACTTATTTGTTGCTAAATGTAAATCAAAAAAATGTCTGAAAATACAACCAAACTAGCTGTCCGTTTATGCTTTTTCTGGTATTTAATAAGCATTTTTTATTAATACAAGAACCAGCATCGAAAACGGGCAACATTGGTTCTGGACATCAGGAAGTTTTTCAAATAGATAACCATCTAAAACTCTTTCATGTCACTCTGTATAGTTTTTCTATGCTTGGGATAATTTACTAATGCTTATTTTATATGTTTGCCATTAGATATTATTAAAGACATGGATGCAAATAAATTAGAGAACCATACGCGTTCGCATCGATATTGAAGTTCCCAAAAGCCAGCAGTTAAATTGACTGCTTTGTGTGTTAAGTGAATTACTATAGAAACTATGTGTTTTGGAAATTTGATGCTTTGATAACTGAGAATTGGACAGTGAGAACAAAGCTTCGTAATGTGAATGGATGTTGACTTGTGAAAAGCAAACCATATCTAATCGAATCTTTTAAACTTTAAAAAGCAGAGACACATTGTTCTACTGTCTTTGAAATTCTGATGCCAAGAAATCATAGCGTTGTATTCCAAGAGTGCAACTGGCACGCAAGCATGCTTATCAGCATGAAAGCGTTTATCGCCTTGTTCTGGCTTTGTATTTGTATTGGAAAAGGTAATTATGTACATGTAATTTAATTTTTCACAAAAGAAAACTCTAAATAAGGGTATGTTATTACAAAAAAATGAGTTTTCGTTATCTATAGGCGTTACGAAACTGATTTTTAAAACTACTTTTGTGTCAACTACATCATTTTGAAGCGGTTGCGAGTGAATATATATTTCGTCGAAGAAACAGGAATGTTCATGTGCGTTTACATCACTTTGTAAATGTTTTTGCGGCTTCGCACACGTTTCCGATAATTCACATAATACTTTTATCCACTCTTCGAAATTTGTGGTAGATTTTGGAAACGAGTCAGAAACTGCATACAGTACAATTACCAGGAAGCACTTTCGAACTGTTTTGTGTATTAGCATCCCCTGATATATCGTTATACGATGAGCCGTTGATTTTTTTCAGGCTTGAATTGGTTTTTTTAAAAGATTAGGAATATCAAAAAAAGTTATAATTATGTGCAGAAAACAATTAATCTCATTTTAAAATTAGGAAATATATATCACTGATGATTTTATTGGGTCTATGCAATACAGCAATAACGTAATAGTAAATAAACTGTTGATTTAATTATTACAGGCTTCAGCCTTGAGCGAATTGGATGTTTCAAGGATTGTGTGAACGTCCCCGAAGACGGCGGCGATCGAGATTTACCGCAACTTATTTCAATTCTTGCAGGCGTGTCTCCGGGAACCTGCACATATGAATGCCACAGAAGAGGATTTAAATACGGTGGTGTGCAGAACTCGGATGTAAGTTGATTGCTGTTGCATTTGGTTTTTATTAATTATTATTTTTAGACACATGGTAGCCATGTTGTCACGTCATGTATAAAGTGAAAACTTTCACTATAATGATATTGATACCTGTGTATGGTTTTTCCTAACGCACATAAATGTGTATATACACGTGTTTTGATAGCTATCTGTGTGTAGCATACGATTAAATATCTTATTGATAATAAAGAGTGTTAGGATAAAAGTTCAATCAAAGTCAGTCTCTAATTAATTGAGTAAGGAGACGGCATGGCGGTCAGGTTTTACCTACTGTTCCTCTGATAGTTATCAACGAAAAAATTGTATATTACCATAATCATTTAAATTTCGCAGTCGTGTTGGTGTGGAAACAAATACAGTCGTTATGGCCCCGGAATATTTATTCTACCAGATACTTTATGTGACATGGCGTGTTTGGCTGATGATTCTTACACTTGTGGTGGAAGTTGCCATAATGAGGTTTATGCAACCTTAGGTAGGAAACTTGAGTAAACACCCAAGCTTTTGAGATAATTTGGCATACGATATATACAGTACGTGTTTTTATCTGTTTATTTTTGAAAATGGGTTTTGTGGTTAATTCAGTCTATTGTCTGCAATGTAAATATTCTTTTCAACGACTTGATAAAGAAGTAAATTATTTTTATATGTGTATATGTAAAAAAACTGTAATAACGGGAGTGATGAAACATTTTTGATCTCACACTATTATTATATTTTAGAGGATTCGTGTGCTTCCAATCCGTGTATGAATGGAGGTACATGTACTGATCTCGTCGATAATTACGAGTGTGCCTGTCCTGATACAATCCATGGCCGCAACTGTGAACACGGTAATGCAAATTAAAGTGTTACATCCATTATGTAAATAAGAAAGACAACACAGTTGTAACTAATATATAAGTAGGCACATTTTAACAACATACTATTTTATATGAATATAATTACGAATAAATAAGGATGCTCGCTCACATTTTCTTAAACCTTGATTTAGAAAGCAAAATAATGTTTAAATAGTAAACATTTTAGAATCAGTTAAGTTGGAATGTGTTCTTTTTATTTAGGTGGTCCAACGGTAACATTTGTAGTAGTTTCCAACGTGACATATGTAGAGTGCATCGATTCTTGTTCATTTGGTACTAACAGTGTTAACTGTCGGTATTCAAGATTCACGAAAAATGACACATGTATCATAGCATATTCATCATATCCCGCATCAAACTTTGCAAGTGAGTATGAAAAAACCATGTTATATAAATGAATATTTAGAGATATATATCTTACATAAATTGGTATATGTCACAAGCAAGTTAACTTATTTATATTTTGAAAACTTATAATTGAGAATAGTGGTAATTAATAAGATTTGCGTTTTAATAAAATAAGATATATTAAAAGAATATCTAATAACAATGTAATATAATCATGCACTAATTTATCTATTCTAAATCATGCGTACTATACTTTTTCCCCTTCCTGTTTAATAATGTGTCAAAGATCCAAATATTGTTATGTATATATTTCTGTATGTACAATATATAATCACTCCTTTGCTAATGTTCCACTGAAACTTTTAATCTTTTTACGACTAGAATCTCATTATCAGTGAAAAATACAATACACAGTAAGTCACAATTTCTATTCCTATTGAAATGCTGTGAATACTGCACACATACTATGATACAGTCTCTATTCATTTTGAAATGCTGTGAATACACATTAAAACCCAGCTAAATGATGATCATACCAACTCTGGGAAAAACACAGTAAGATACAGCCTTTAAAAATTTATCAACGCTGTAAAAAGCACTGTAAGACACAAAAACAACTGTGTCCCGTTTAAGTTTAATATTCCACATTATTTCTCGAAACGTACAGGTAACTGTCTTTCACTTGTTATTTAACTCTATCGAAAGTCGCACAGTTCTCGAAATATTTCACTTATAAATTCTTGCCCAGTGCTTACCACATTTGGTTCTACTAGACTACTTTCTTATTATCATTCTACCCTTCGATTCTCTTTACTCCATATTCCATAACTATTACTATACGAGGGAGGATCACAAATGTAACCTGGATCTGACTTTTTACGTAAAAAACGGGATTATATTATTATTTTTATTGTCACCTATGGGCGCTGCTAAGCAAATGCTTCTCTTGCAATTGATTTTTTCACTTTTAAGCGCCGAATGAAAGCTGTTGGGTACCTAAGCCTCTGGGATTAGAAGCTGGTTTACTGCCAAATAGTGCATATAACACTTCTAGTCTTGCTGCTGATCATGAACCATGGAAGGGTCGTTTGAACTATGGAGGTCCAGGGGCTCATGGCTGGAGAGCTGTATACGCACAAATCGGCGAATGGTGGCAAGTTGATCTTCTATTCGTGAAACTGATAACTGCCATTGCAACACAGGTATAATATGATGTAATAACTATTATTTTTTGATAACGTAGTCCTATCGAACATTGTAGAATTATGGCGATATAGGGGTCCAAACTATTATAATAAGAAGTTAAAGTACAAAACGATTTTTGTCACGAAATCATCGATTGAGGGTCTTAACATGCACATATATCTAACCTATTGAGATAGGGTATCAGTTTGGGTATATATAAGGCAATATCTTAAAAAATGCCATAAAAAGTCTTTCCTGTCTTAAAAATAGAGCAGGATTCATTCCAGAAAAGCAGTGTTTTTTGTAACATTCTGGTAAAATCATTTAAGAATGGTGGGGTGGTGACCACTTGGGTGGTGAGCCTTATGAGTTGAGATCAAAGACCATGCGATTTCATAATTCAACACTATGCTGGAAGGGATATTTCAAAAACTAACAGGGCACCTGTCTTCGACGGGATTATATAGACAAGTGATGAGTGAAGGTAAAACTGTAAGGCAGTTTGTGTATGCATAACAAATAGATGAAATTTAATAGTAATATAATAGTTGCAATATATAAACCTATGTCAATGAAAAATCTACAATAGTGGGTACCACTGAATATAACGTTGCTAGTTTGGTTGTCCTCACGTTTGTTCACCTGGGGGGACAAAAGCCGTGACCCTCCAGGACCCATGTCATTCTCGTCAATTTCAAAACACACACATACACATGTGCGTACGCACACACACACACACACAATACTGCAACCTAATTTTGATTCGAATAAGGAAAAACAAGTGATCTCCTTAGACAATGAAACGCAGCACGTTCCCTATCTACCTGACAATATGGAAACTGCGATATTATAAATAATTTTAAAATTCCCAGCCCAATTATGCCAAATATGGAGATGTAATTAAAAGTGAGCGGAACGAAACTGGTTTCTATTATAGTTTCTCCACTTGTGATTGCAGACCTCTGTAATGTTGCTTCACATGTTTGCTAAGCATAGTCCGCGTTCCACTGGAGCATTTGCTAATTATTTATTCCCAAAGCTTTTTTGTGTGATATAACACAGTTGTTTGGAATGGTACTTCAATCTAGTGATAGGTGTTCGGCAAACAACCTTGATGGGACGAGACTCGCGGTGTGTGCGAAATGAGACCCTTTCCAAATCGAGAGAGCGTGGGAAAACTTCAAATTTAAAATCCTGTTAAGTGTTTTATCAAAATGGTTTAACATTATATGTTCTGTTCAAAAAAGTTGCATGCGTTCTTTAGGGTGACACGAGGAATGTTGGACCGACTTCGCTGTACGAGTCTAACAATTTTATACACAGATCTAAATCTAAATTAAAGTAACATTTTATTTGTAGGGTCGTGGAGATTATAATGAGAGAATGATATCCTATAGCGTATCGTATTCCTTGGACAATGTTAATTCCCAGAAATTTTATCTGGATATTGCTGGCAATGTTAAGGTAAGTCCCAAGGATACTAAATTTACTTTTGGTAGAGGCGTGAGATCCAGTTGAAAATTTTGGATTTGGATTCTTTACTAGCTTCCTACTGATTTTTTTTTATTGCTATCCACTTCTTACAGTAAATAATTTAGATTACTACCAGGTTTGTATCAATTAATAGATTTTGGAATTTGGTTTGTATCCATCCGTTTGCTTAAAAATGGATTGCTATTCAAATATTTTTAAATTTTGGATTGCTACCATTAAATTTCAAAAAATTTGATTGGGTTGGCTATAGCTACGGGTCCATGTCGCTAGTCCGAAGACCCATTAGTCCGAAGGTTCATTAGTCCGAAGGTTCATTGGTCCGAAGGTCCATTGGTCCGAAGGTTCATTGGTCCGAAAACCCCATTATAGGGACAAGCAAAAAAAAAACCTCTCCGTCCTCCCAAAAATTGCTCTCTGCGGGCAGTGAGTGCTGCCTCTCCCCGGGGGGTACTCAAGGTTTTTTGACTACGGGGATGTGCCGCGAAACCCAATCCAAATTTTTGGAAATTGTAGGGTAGTAATCTAAATTTTGTGAAATATAAGGATAGCAATCCAAAATTTTAAAATATTTGCATGAGTACAGCAATCCATTTTTAAGCAAACTGACTGATACAAACCAAATACCAAAATTTATTTATGGAATTATGGATACAAACCTAAAAGTAATCCAAATTATTTGCTGTAAGCAGTGGGTAGTAATCCAAATTTTTGAATATCGTTACTGTAGCAATCCAAAAAAATACAGTAGAAGTATACAACCCAAATCCAAAATTTTCAACTCGGCTGCACACCCCCACCAAAAAATAACCTGAGTACCCCCCGGGTGCCTCTTTCCCTGTCAATTTGGAGCGCGTTACTATTTCAAAGGGGGGGTGCATTAACATTACATGGGTTACCCCCATTTCACCCAACGCACCCCACCCCCTCCCCCATCTGACGGGCCTGCTGTACGACTATTCTGAATATCGCGTACGTTCTTCTTTTAGCCATATATAATAATAGCAAGACCATAAACAGAATAGTTGATATTAAATGATAATGAACCAGAAAAAGTTCTCACAGCGCATAGTGATTGTAATCTTTTTTATTTTATTTATTTTCATCGATCTGTTACGTGTACGTCCAAGTTCTTTTTCATGCAACACAAATGAGCATTCAGGTTTCTAACTCGTTTTGTTTGATAACACTGTTGTTTTTTTTGGAATGAGTAATAATGATATTAAAAATGATTTTCTGTTACTTTAACCCGGGGGAATGACAGGTAATATAAAGGTGGGTACGCATGTTCCAACAAATTTTACGATAAAGGATTTTTTCGTGCCGCCGGCGCGTAAACACTCTTAGGATCTGTTTTTATTTAAAATCACGAAAAGAGATGTTTTTGTAGGTTTAAAACTTTATTAGGGTCATCGTTAAAATTTATCTTCAGTCGATTGCAAAAACCCCCGCAGAATATGTTATATTAGGCTTTTTTTGAAAAGCCGTTTGGAACATGGGCACCCACTTTCACATTGCCTCCCCCCCCGACGTCTTATCCCGGGGGTCCGAATCAAATATATTACTGGTACACATGTATGTGAATAGGTTTTTGAAAAGGTCCCTAAATGCGTTGTCCCAAACAGAGTTCCCTCTTCGATTTTAAAAAGCGCCCCTTAAAACCGTTGGCGTAATGTTTACTATTATATACCACATAGTTGCAGAAATGGTATTAAATATTATTAAAATGTATAAAGTAAATAAAGACTCAATAAACAAACTGAATATAATATTAACTCAAGTGTATTCTCATAAGAAAATGAGAACGATGTAAATTCACACTATATGGTATGTACTATGTAGATGAGCCCTATTGGAAATTAACAACACAATGGCTGACAGCATTCCAGTATTCGTCTAGTGTGCGCTGACCGTGTTGATACTCTTCCTTCAGCCTAATAAGACGTCTTTCAAGCAGTCTCCATTTCCTTCTTCTGTGTCGCCTCTGTCGGCTGCGTCCACGGAGTTCTCCAAGTTTGCCTGACAAATCCTTGAGTTTCCGAATAAAGAACCATATGTTGGGGTGACGCACGTCAACGGCTTGATTCCAGCCGTGATGGAAACCTGTTAACACAGAGAATATAGTATTAGCTGTTTAAATTATAATAAATTTATTGATATAGTTGAGATTTATGCTTCAGATGTATGAGGGTGGATGCATGCGGGTGTGTGCATGGGCAAGAAGTCCTGTGATAAATGAATACATAATATATAATCGACATTTCAAAATAACTTTGGGAAAAACACAATATTCTTCAAGGAACCTAAAGAAAAATGGAAAACGGGGCGTCACCACTTAGTGTCGAATGTTTTCAAATGCTCATTTTTTATGAAAAACATTTTGTAAAACCTTGGACGGAATATCAACACAGAAAACAAGCTAGATGTCAGATATCGTCGCACTCGATTTAACTTTTCAAATGCTGGAAATAGGTAATAAGATAATTGATTGTTCTATTGCTCTATACTAGTGCTAATGAAAATAACCTATCATAACAATCTGCATATAATTATACTAAATACATTATATTCCCATGCTTTTTTATAGCATGCCGACTATTTACATTCAACGAGTGGGTGCTATACAAGACGTACCAGAGTGAATTCGCTATACGATAAAAAAAATTAACAAAATTTAATTTCGCTACGTCCAATATGTAACTATACATGTGT
>JAOXYB010052779.1:0-11484 GCA_028565635.1 Phoronis ovalis
GCCAATCCAACGCCCGCAACGGCTACGATGACCATTCCACCGCCTCCACCTGCTGAACTTGCAACTACTGCTAATGCGTTTTCTTCGAAAGCAAGTGTAACCCGGTCTGAAATTATATGGACATTGCGAACAGTTTCATCACACCAGTCGTATCATAGCAACGAAGGTATGGCAGACGTATTTGCCACGATGTTTCCCGACAGTGCAAAACTGAGTCTTGAAAAGCTCTTGAATTTCAGTCTAAAAAGCCCTTGAAAAGTCTTGATTTTTAACTCCAAAATTCTGTATGAACCATGCTAGCCAATCCTGTGAAAACGCATTCTGGATGTATAGTGCGAAGCAAACAATTCTTTGGTGACTGATTATAAGTAAAGGAAGTTCAAAATATTTCGTATAATAACTATTTTAATGGATTACACAATATATACAGGAGTTGCAATCTATACACAAAAGAAGTTTGAATGTATAAAAAGTGGCACAATGTATCACGGCAAAAAAGAGTCCCAAAATGCACCAGATTGCAGGAAATCACATGAAATATTTAAAAAAATTCCCGGGGGGGGCATGCCCCTGGACCCCCCTAGTTTCGCTAGCCTGTCGGAGGGGGGGGTTATAATTTTTTTGGCATGCTCTTAAGGGGGGGGGGGTTGCAATTTTTTTGGCAAACCCTGGATGGGGGGTTGAATTTTTTTGTGCACCATGTTTTTGAAATGCATCAAACCCCCGTGGTATTTTCTGACCAGTCCCTTAGATAAATATAAAGGAATATGTTTAATGAATGGTTAGGGTTGTTCCGCTTCAATTGTACGGGGGGGGGGTGGACGGCAGTTAAATAGAAATATTACGGGTGGTGGGTATCGTACTTAAATACATATTATACTTATAGGTGGTGGGGTGAAAAAAAATGCCCATGTTATTGGAAAATAGGAAATGACGTCATTAATGGGCATGCGCAGACAGATGTTTGTCTGCTCCATATCCTTCTTTTGGTGTACATATGTTTCGGCAAGTGTGACGTATAAGAAAAAAAACATATAATAAAAGAGACAGGCATGCGCCAACTCATTCATTTTTGGCATTGGCATAAATTTTAAACCATATATTTTTATAACAATTGTAGGTAAAATATGTGAAATGCCTTTTAAATCTAAGATGTACTGTCGTCAATTTACAAGGTTTTTAATGAATATAATTGATAGATTAAGCAGAAATACTCACGTGTTTTTGACGGTCTTGTAAAATGTTGCAGGGCTGTCTAGTGTAATCTCCGAGTTTAAATGGAATGTCTTACAGACTGTTGGACGTACTGTCGTCAATCGACAAGGTTTTGAATAAATATAATTGATAGATTAGGAAATACTCGCGTGTTTTTGACGGTCTGGTCAAATGCTGTAGGGCTGTCTACTGACATTATGAGACTTTCAATATATTTAATAATACATAATTAACTGCGACCATTATCTCTCATCGTTGTCAGTTGTTATCTAAGTAGTAACTTTTATAGCAATCGCAGATTTTAATCAACTTGTACAATAAAATTTAAGTTGATATATTAACGGAAATTCCCACACCGCATATACATGCAATGTTGAATACAAACAATGTAATTTTATTATTTGTCATTATATAAATATGAAGGAATATGTTTAATGAATTGTTACGTAAAATATAAAATTAATGTTTATAAGTAAAATATATATTGCAATATGTTATGTTGTAGAAAGTTAAAAGAATAAATGGAATGACATGTGATAGCCATGAGGACCAGTTCAATGTAAATGATGCAGAATATAACGGACATATGTCTATGGAATCAGCATGTATGACAAATAATAATAATGCAAAAGAATTAGTCATTAGATAAATATAAAGGAATATGTTTAATGAATGGTTAGAGATGTTCCGCTTTCAATTGTACGGGGGGGGTTTGACGGCAGTTGAATAGAAATATTACGGGTGGTGTGTATCATACTTAAATACATATTATACTTATAGATGGTGGGGTGGAAAAAAATGCCCATGTTATTGCAAAATTGGAAATGACGTCATTAATGGGCATGCGCAAGCAGATGTTTGTCTGCTCCATATCCTGCTTTTGGTGTACATGTGTTTCGGCAATTGTGAAGTATATTAAAAAAACGAATTAATAAAAGAGACAGGCATGCGCCAACTCATTTTCATCACTTCTACTGTACTTATAAAACATATATGCTTCATATTAATAATATGCAAATCCTTTCGCTCAAATAGCCAATTTAAGCAGCATGCAATGATGATTTTCAGAATCGTCATTGTCTTGTTTGGATTGCTACCGTAAAGAAATTCAAAATTTGGATTGCTACCCGCTGCTTACAGGAAATAATTTTGATTAATTTTAGGTTTGTATCCGTAAAACGATTTTTGGAATTTGGTTTGTATTGGTCAATTTGCGTGAAAATGGATTGCTACTCAAATATTTTAAAATTTTGGATTGCTACCCTTATATTTCAGAAAACTGGATTGCTACCCTAAAATTTCAAAAAATTTGAATTGGGTTTGCTACCACAAGCTAACACTTTGGATTGGGTTCCGCAGCACATCCCCGTATTCAAAAAACCTTGAGTACCCATGTAGACATTTCTCATCTATTAAAGCACTTATCTTGAAAGGAAGCTGGATAATTGCAAATGTTATGATCTCATAAAATCTCTAATAGTATATGGCTATAGACACGAGCAACCTATAAATGGATAGACTTTACAAAATTATGGAGGACAGCGTAGTTAAAAATAAAATATTTTTATACTGACTATATACATACATACATACAGACAGACAGACACACACACATACATACATACATACATACATACATCCACACACACACACATACATACATACATACATATATTATATATAAAGTTATAACAGGTGTAACTGTGGCAAATGTAAGCCTTGGAAAAATGTCAACGCAATTTATGTAAGAAAGAATTGTAGTGCTCATGTCATGATACGGGGGGATTCTCAAAGTTTTTTGACTACAGGGATGTGCCGCGGAACCCAATCCAAGCTTTTATCTTATGGTAGCAAACCCAATCCAAATTTTTTGAAACTTTAGGGTAGCAATCCAAAATGTTAAAATATTTGAGTATAACAATCCATTTTTATGCAAACTGATAGAAACCAAATTCCAAAAATTATTTATGGATGCAAACCTACAATTAATCCAAATTGTTTGCAGTAAGCAGTGCATTGGTAGCAAAATTTTATCCAAAATTTTGAACTGGGCTGCACATCCCCACCAAAAAATAACTTGAGTATCCCCCGGGTCATGATGTAGTCTGCAGTGCAAATACTATTTATATTAGTCTTGCTATGGATACATGACACTGGAGATTGTGAAATCTTAGTCTGGTCGACACTTTTACTGACTACTTAAAAGCGACCTTCAAATTGAAACATTAAAGATCCCATCATCGGACTATTTATAGTCTACATAAACTCTGGCAGAACATAATTATATTAATGTAATGATCAACGTTGCGCCTTTTCCTTTTAGTTTTACTTGTTATCCAGTGCTATTAGGATACAGGGTTTTAAAACTAGCAACTTGAAAGTGGTAGGCTGAAAATCATTAAAATGTGAACAGTACCTTCTGTAGAACTTGATCCTAATCGATCTGGATGTCGGTGCTAATCTGGATGTCAGCCACGTTTGCTATCAGGAATTATTTATTGTACTCCCGTAGTTCTAATGACGATTGCAGCACCATCTGTCCGCTATGAAACATTTTGCTTCATATAGAAATGGATTATGTCTTAAAAAGCACAGAAAATTGAGAGATAAAATAATTTAATGCTTTATATAATAACTAAACCAAGCAATTTTATTTCCAGCTATGGTGATGTATCTAGTGTGAGCTATGTTGAAGTGTGGTATGCATCTTGTGTTATGCTGCTAGGTGTTGTTTTATTCTTTGGCATGATGGTTGGTGGTATGACATCAATTATGACAAATATTGATAAACAAAGGGCAAGTTATGTTCACCATTTGGATAACATCAAGAGTTTAATGGTAATTATTTGATTCTCTTGACAGTTACATGAGTTTGCAGTACCTTCCTGTGTTACTTTAAGTAAGATACTTGTCATGTTTGTGTATATAAAGCTTTTTTTATTGTCAACATTTTGCATGCTCTAGTGTACCTAAGGCAATAACAAATACAAAAGATAAGTTCAAATTTGGTGTTAAAATATACGTTGCCTCCAAATGCCAATGCATTCTTTTCTGTCTCTATATTGTCACTCAAGGATATACTTAAATGTTGATACGCAATTGAACAAAATTATATGAACCAACTCATAGACTATGACCTAAAAATAATTTATTAATAAAAAATTAGTGTTTTAACTGGTTACCAACTAAAATAGATCACTAAATAAATGTGTTACTTTTTCTTGTAACTGTAACGTGACCAAGGTCTAATACAATTTCATTTATTTTTTACTTTTTCTTATTTAGTCATCTACTGTAAATAGCTTTTTTCCACGGTTTCATGTGCAACGTCAAGGTAATTTCACAAAACATATTTCTGGTGTTAAAATACTTCTGGAGAAACGCAATGCAGTGTATTACGTTTCCCGTTTTATAGTCTCTTGTGATAAAATAGAGCTAGGTAAACACCTCCAAAATTTTGGATTCATTTTCAAGTTTCCACTAGCACAACTCATACATTTGAAGCTATTATATGCATCAATCTACCTGCTCAGGTATAAAATTTTCCAGACTATAGAGTCTTGTATTCTGCATCGTAGAAATTTTTCGATGGTTTTCGTCTACTGATGTCCCAACTTTAGTATCTCTGATGTACCACAGGAGGTTGCCTTATGACCTGGATAAAGTTTTGAATATGAGTTTTGGGTATTAAATCTCATTTTATAAATGCATTTAACACAAATAATCAAATTTATGATTAAGTTCTGTAAAAGATATAGAATTAAAAGAGCCTTATTGTGTTTTTGACCCCAAAATTAAACTTTAGGATTTGGCAATTTTAACGTCACAAGTTACATCTTACAGAAATTATTTTGAATGTTTCAGCTTGTATGAGCAACAAAATTACTATTAACTACTATTCAGTGAAAATAATCTGTTTTCAATCTAGATATAACTAAAAAACTACGTAGCCTCAAACAAATACAAAATCATTCATTTCCTGCCGTTGGTATGGGCCAGGGTTGGGACATCATCGACGAAAGAAAAGTGATAAACTACTTAATACCCAGTTCTTTATCACTTTGTGTTTAATAATATTTCATGTGATATCGTATATGTTCACTGCAAAACATTGAAGTATGACATGGAAACTGTAACGCATGAGGTGCTGTTTAGAAACTAGAACTGTTTTATACAGCTTCATACAGACTAAAATAAATCAATACTTGCCCCCTCTAATAATTGCCCAGGACGACAATTTGAGTTGAAGACCCATTTGAAATAATGCAAGATAATCAAGTTGATTAGCTCTTTTTGGATGATGTGTTGGCACTTAAAGGGCCATTGGGTTTTAAGAAAATAAATTAATACCCAGTAATGTTTCCTCATATTATCTTATGTTTTGGCTTGGAAAACAAGCTTCAGACCACCTTCAATAATATACTTGACTGTAGTTTCCATGCTGAGAATGGTAGGAGGTGATTTACGCAGTTCGCCGATGACTTTCATAGTAACTGTGTTTTTATATCGAGCAAGACAATATACCACTGCACACTCCAGGTATGTGATGCGCAACCTGATCATTCTTGAGAAGAGAAACAGCATTGTGATGGCATTCATTGTTGGGTTCTGTACCCACCTTCAACTATTCACCAGTCTCAGAGGACTATTCTTTGCAATACGCATGGTAATGCATGAATCGAAAGAAACCCAACTCTGTGATCTCAACATCTTTTTTGAAGCAGAGTCAAATAAGTATCATTTTTGTATAAATTATGCTAAGAGCATTAAAATATTTGTCATCTTTTAAAGCATGATACGTGCACAGTTTCATGTCTCTCTGTGCTTTAGACATGTTCAAATTCAAGGTGGAAAAAAGTGGTGGAGTAAATGAAAATACAAATATCACTGGTTTTAAAGCAAGTAATGGATGGTGCATTTCGTTCATGGAAAGGAACTTGGCATATGAAAAAACACTGCTATAAGATCCATAAGGTTTGCAAACCACTACCAATTTTGCAATATACTTGTCTGTTTGGGAGGACATGTTTAGTGACAGTCAATGAAATTGGGCTACATGAAGTTATTGCAAAAACTACAGGTAAGAATATTACCTGAAATATTGTACAGTACATAAATTTGGAATATTTTTGTTATTGATTGCATTCACATTTCATTGATAGCATTGCAACCACATACAAAAACAGATGTTTTTCAAGGTGCCACATGTAGGTAAAATGTGAAGTACTTTTTACTACAACTTATATTTTCTCATTTTTACAGGTCATAAAAAGTGTAGAATTACTGTAGTTGTAAAAACTGCGAAAGCTGATGGGACAAAATGCAAGCCATTTCTTGTTTTGTAGGATCCAATAAAGAAGCCAAGGACTATCCAAGATAAAATTATCGTAACAGCTTCTGCAAACGGCTGGATGAGTGAAGACCTGATGTATGGATGCCATCTTACTCAGCAAGTGAAAGATAAGTTAAAAACATACCAAACTCATCCAGTAGTATTTCCAGGTAGAAATATGAAAATGTATTCAAGCACTGATGTAGTATGGAACGACTAGATGGCTGATAAGGCATACCACGAATATACTCCAAGCAACTACATGTATATGAAGATGCCACTAAATGAACTGCTTATACGATTTATTATGCTGAGGAGATGATGCCATCTGAAGTAATTAAGCAGTCTTTTAAATATTATTTTAAAGTAAACTTACCAAATCGATACTGGAGATCATTTTAACATTCCTTGAAGCAGGGCTGTCATAAATTGAACTGTATTCTAGTTGTAGGATTTATAGTGATTGTTTATTAACCAGTATTTTATATTTTATTGAAAAATTTTAATTGTTGTGCTATAAATTTTTAAATTTTTAAAAAAAGGAAGAAAAATGGTTTACTAAATTGATTTTTTTTTCAGACATGCAGTGTTACAAATGAATGCGATGGCAGTGAAGACGACATGATACAATGCTTTCAACAGAGGCAGAGCTGCCACAGCAGATTTGAAAAGATGATATTTGTCCAACCGGGAGCTAGAATCAAATAGTTATGACCTCTTTGAAGATCTTGATCAGCAAGACTGCAGTGAGTCATAAATGCATCGTTACCTGAAGACTCCAAAACTGTAACAATCTTCCCTAACAGCGAAAGTGATGATGATGACGAAGATGAGAATATTGACATTTGGGGACATTAGACTCATATAAGGAATAGTAGATGTTTTTCAAATGCTGTGCTATTTTTGTGGCACACAGCTGTAATTGTAGTTAGAAATTAAAATGAACTACTATTTGTTTAAGCTTTATAAGAGTTTTTCTTTCGAAAAAAATTCCATTACACACAGAATTTTGTTTGATAAACTGGCAATCTTCAAAATCTGCCTTACCCATAGCAAACAGTAGATTTTAAATATCTTAAATATTCAAAAAAAGTTAACAATTGCCCCCCTCGAATAATGCACTCCCCCCCCCCCCCAACCCAGGGCAATTAACAGAAAATACAGTCTCCATGACTGGACCTGTGTCATTGAAAAAATACAAAAAAATAAGTGATTTGGTATCCTGGAAAGAATCCCAACTAAGTTTCATATATTTTTGCTTGCATATAAACGAAGTTTCCATGCTGCATAGGTAAAAAATAAAAATAAAATGGAAATGAAGCTGCTCATACAGTCAGATCCTTATTCAGGTGTTATTTATGTGTTGAATTTACAGGTGGATATGACTATAAGTGAAGACTTGCGAACATTGACATTGGGTTATTACAAATACATGTGGATTAGGAACAGAGGAGTGAAATATGAGGGATTATTCGATGCTCTGCCTATTTCATTTCAACAAGAGATTTCCTTGCAGCTAAATCAGAAAATACTGGACAAGGTACTAGTACATGTACCAAACAATTAAAGAAATTATTTAGTGAAGCAAAATAACTGGTTTGTAATACTTGATTGCTGATATAATTAAAAGCAGTGTTCTGAAACAATTTAATTACCACAACTTTTCATTTTACTTTTCCACCACAGACAATTTTTGTTGTGTTTTAAGAAAACAGTCTATCTTTCTGAGGAAGTTGTCTTGAATTGTCAAAAGGTTGAAACCAGTTAATTACGACCATCCACTCAGTGGCTGACCATTCATCATAGGCTATGCATTGTTGTCATACATAGCACTGCCTTTATCTCGTGATAAAGACTTCGGTTTTTTCCTGATCAGCTTCATTAGGTACAGGGTAAATACAATTGACCTTGTTTATTTCTAATATGGCTGACTGGCAGCCATGTTTGTTCCTAAGAGGGCACATCACGTTGCACCAATTTTGAGACAGGCAAAGCTTTGACTTGACAAATCAAAGATGGATTCATGAAAGCCACAGGTTAGTAGTTGACATTTTAAAATTACCTTAAGAAATAGGTTAAATTTTGATACGAATCCTTAACATTTTTTGTTGTGCATAACTATTTCTTTGTTTCACAATAATTGATTTAGTTTTTATTCGATCAGCATGATACTCAGAACACGGTAAATACATGTCAGTCAACGTATGGGTCATCTATAACTTTGACTTGATAACTTCCAAGACAGCCACCTGGTGGCCATGTTTATCAAGATTATGTTACAATAACAGCTTCAGTTTTCATTCAATCAACTTCATAGTTGGTATAGAGTAGCTATAGGTAAAAGTACATGTTAGGTATAATTTTGACCTGGATTACTCCCAATAGGGCTGACTATGCTTCCAAGAGGGTACATCGTATTAAGCCTAATTATGCTGGAAAGAAAAAGCGTTGACTGGAAAATTAAAAAATGGGCCGGTGTGTGAGGCTGGGTGGGATTTTGGAATGACTTTGAAAAGTGTGTCAATTCCAGATTCAAATGTTTGAAATTTTACTGTAATGGTACTTTGCTTTACGTATGAGAATTACTCCAAAAATTGCATTGTCCAGTTACAAATCTAGGCTACAAACCACATATTAGCCACAATGTGATGAAATCAGAGGGATGTGATGGCATCTGACTTTGCAAATGTCTTGTTGGCTGTCTCAGAATAATTTATTTTGGCAAATAGGAAAAATATTTGATAAGTATTAAATAACAACAGAAAGTCAGACTAAATTACCACAAAGTTCAAGTAAATTCTTCCAGAACCTAGGAGTTTCCGTTTTGTATTCTGTGAGGTAAAAATATACCTCGAGCTACTTTTGTCCATAACTAGACAATTCATGCGTAGAGTGATCATTTTAAGTTAAAAGGTAAACAGAGACAAAAATACAGGTCAAGTTTGATTTTCATTGGATCAATTCCACTATAATCAACTAGTGGCTTATTCCCAAGATAAGCTGGGATGCACACTATCTGCCAAAGCAGACATTTTGTTATTTAAAACCATGAGGACATACCTTGGTTTGTCTTGAATTCAGGCTGCTATATTCTCCAATGTTGGTCATGGATTCCTGCGAATGTTATCGATGCACATGAAGCACGTATTTTATTTGCCTGGACAAATTATATCATCAGCTGGCGATATTGGATTTCAGATGTTTTACATACACAAAGGAATGGTTGAGGTATGTAATTTAGATGTGTTGGTATGCTGTATCTTCAAGTGGCCTGAAGTATCAGGCAAGAAACAGCAACTGTACTGAGTAGAAGTTGACAACATGTGGTTAATTGTGCAAAGTAGGAAGTAGAATATTTAGAAAATAAGATTAATTTTATATTAAAATAGTAGAAAAAAGATAAAAAATATTGAAAATATAATCTAGTCAAAACTGAACCTTACATTTTAACTACAGAAAGCTTTCAGTCCTTTCTGATTTTGTGGGAAGAGGTCACATGATCACTTGACCTCAAAAGGGTATCATAAATTAGAGGCAGATCATATCCCAGGTCTCTGTTCATAGTCAACCTGAGAGTTCTAATATGTATAGCCTCTTTGATCTTCCTGGCTATAGGTGTAGGTTTCTGGTCCAAGATCTTATAACCGTCCCACTTAATATTATGACTAGCATTGGATATAATTGCCTCTCAGTGTTGGAACAATGTTTTGTGGCAGTGGAATTTTATGTAGTGCTTCAATCTATGTTCCCTAATCCAGGTCTTGGCCATATGACCAGTCTCTGCTTATTATCACAGTTATTGTTCATAAGTTGACCAATAGCGGCACACTTTTCACCAGGTTTAGATACTAGTAATAGCATATAACTGAGAGCATTTCAAGTTTCAAAGCCATTTTAACTGTAAAGTCCTGAAAAATTCGAGGTGTTCACACATTCCTCTCACATATGGCCGGAAGTGTGGTAACTATTCTCTTTCCTTCATTGTTTTTGTTTTTATCCTTGCTACTATTACTATCGTCAATTGGAATATGCTACCAGAAGAATGTGTATCCACCCCGTCCTTGGGGTCATTCACATCCTCACTCAGAATAGATTAGTCTGACATCTTGTGGCATGTGCCACGGTTTTATTCAATATTAACTTGATGTCTACAGAACTTGCTGATTAACGGGTAGAAGAGGTATAATTAGTGTTTTTAAGCATACTTTTGGATATTATTATTATACCCATAGTTTACCATTGCTTTCTTAACATGTTCAGTCTCCTTGATCTTATCATTATCCTCAGTGCACACATAATCAGTTCTATTTAACACAGTTCTAATGACACCCACCTTGTGTTCTAATGGATTGGTCAAGTGATCATGTGACCACTTCCCGCAACATCAGAAAGGATTGATGAGTCTTGTTATGAGACTGCCCTTACCAAAAAAGAAGTCTTCTGTTAGTATTCGGGAAGTGGTATATCTTAGTATTCGAAGACTTAAATAAGTGGTTATTTTAGTATTCGAAGACTTAAATAAGTGGTTATTTTAGTATTCGAAGACTTAAATAGGTGGTTATTTTAGTATTCGAAGACTTATTCCCATAACCCCTTAATGCTCAAAATAACCACTTAACACGCAAATAAGTGGTAGTTAAGTATTCGAATGGGCCGACATATTTAAATGAGCTAAGTATTCGAAGACTTATTTCGAAGACTTGTTTTGAATACTTATTTCGAATACTAAGATCAAATACTTAGATATCTTCGAATTATGTAATCGAATACAACCATAAACCACTTATTTCGTCAATGCAAACTGGTATTAGATATGCATGCATATAAATACAGAAATAATAAATATATACGAAATGCCTATATTATAATCTGATCATAAAGTAATGTACATAAGCAATCAATCCTATATAAATATCTTATTTTATACACAAGAAATA
>JAOXYB010052790.1:0-11483 GCA_028565635.1 Phoronis ovalis
TACCCTGTACCAAATACGAAGATGATCTGACGAAAGCTGAAGCCATTATAGCAAGACAAAGAAAAGGTTACATACGCCGCCGCCGCATACAGTACGGCTATATGCCCTTTCACTATTACATAGTGATGGGCATAAAAACTGGATCCACTTCAGCGGCACATCCCTATATAGAGGGAACTCTGAGTACCCCCCACTGGGAGGGGTCTGGTACCCTTGTTTTTACAGTAAATTCAAGGCAATTCTTCCAATTTATCTAATTGAAAAAGATCTTCAGTTTCCTGCACCACTAAAGATCTCAGCAGTGATGAAGATGACTTATTGTCACAAACTTCATTTGCAAATTAAAGCTTCGTTTCAATCTATAGTAATTACTATCTAAACTAATATTACAATTGGGCACTTCAGTAACGAGTCTATTGAAATATTGAAATCTTTCTAACAAACTTACTTTGCAGCAAAATGCAATGGAGACTGTTTGTCATTATCTTTTATGTTGAGATATGCACCCTCAGCAATGAGTTCTTCCAATGAACCAAAATGTCCCTCTTTTGAAGCATAATGCATGACAGAGCAGCCAAAGTCATCTCTTTCATTCATCAATTTTTTTAGACTTTCTTTACTTTGAGTATCACATCCCTGAAAATCCAATTGCATTGTTTAGAAAGAACTGGCTGTATGCTATTATTAAAATATGAAAAAAAACACAGATCATTGTATAATTATCTCTTTGTACAAAATTTCCACCTCATATCTGTAATACCTGAGTGCTAATTGCATTATTTGACCATACGACCCCTAGATTACCTGTAAATGACATAAAACCATCATTTTCTAAAGTTAAATGCAATTTTAAATTTTGACCTTTAGACCTTTAAGGTCAGCTGACTTATCTCAGAGATGTCACATGTCAAATGATATGACTATAGCACCACTCTGTCTTAATTTAGACACTCTTCCTTATTATAATTAGCCTAAAAACATGCTAAAAATAAAAAATGTGACTTTTTGAACCATAAAAGATTTCAAAAATCATCATGTTTACCTTTAGGTGACCAGATTCCATCATTTTTGAAGGTTTTAAGACATTTTTGAAATTTGACCAACTGACCTCAAATTGACCTATGACCTAATATTTTTGTTTGTCCCCCTCCCTACTAAATCCACACCTCAAGTTTGGTACAAGTAGCACAAAGCGTTTCCAAAATGTAGATGTTTGAAAATTGGAAGCAACAAAGGAAAAGAAAAATAGAGATAGTACATTCTCAATAGGTTGCACCTGCTGTGCAACCTAAATATAATTTTTATAATGCCCCTATTGCAGTAGAATAAGGTTAATTAATGACTACAGATTTTAGAATTGCATTATTTTTTTCACAAAAAGATATTGGTTCAAAATATAAAATTGTTTTTAAAAAAAAAGCAAAAAATCAGGTTAACTGATTGTGGCAAGTTAATTCTTTGTTGACAACTGGCAAAAAATATACCATTTAAATCAGATATGCATAGACACTTAATAGACAAAACCTTGAACCCTTTTGTAGACTTTCTTTGTGGTAGATTATGAATTCAGTTAGCTACTTCTTGACTGAAAATAACATAGTCTCATTAATGAGAATTAGTTATGTATATATATAAGCCTATAATCATGTGACACTCAAGTAAAAGCTCATTTTGTGCTTAATAAATAAGTTATTACATTGCATTCTAGTCTGTTATCTGAAACAATCATGATGTGACAAAATAAGTATATTAAAATGTATATTAGCAAATGCATTCCATTACATGCCTGCTAAAGCACACTTCGCATGTTTGTGTATTTCCAGCGAAAATGTGATCCTCACATCTGTGCTATAAAAACATTTAGCATTGGCAAAATACAAAAATGGCGCGTTCCTTCGAAGGCTCCTTAATCCTAAATGTCACACTCAACCTATATTTCTTTTTCAAAAACAGTAGTAGGGAATATGTTATAAGAAGATATGTTAAATTTACGACTTAATTCTTTATCTACATTTGGCTAAAAATAGCAAAAAATGCCAAAGACCACAAAACTTCAAGCAAAATTTAAGGGTCATGACCTTGTGACCTCTCATGACCATGCATTGGACTGCAGCAAAGCTATTTACTGCGGACCACATGTCATCTCCTTTTAAATAAGTGGTCATTCTCTTCAATATTTTGCACTTGCTTAAGAGAACACGGCACTGATCAGGAAGCATCGCTATTTTGCGTGCACTATACTTGTATTTAAAGTACAATTTAAAAACAGTTAGACCAGTGATTATTTTTTTAAATTTGTAATTACTTTGAGTCACATCCCCTACCAATGTATAGAGTAAAGTTTTACATATGATTTGCTTATTACAAATTTGGAAAAATAATATTTAATTTAAGCTGGAAAATCAATTTTTAACTGATCATGCACGCACACACACACACACACACACACAAATAACCTCACTGTTTTAACTACAATAGCACTAGCTATTATAACTTATTGCACCAAGAATGTGAATGCTTACTGCAGCAAGAAGTTCCAATTTCAAC
Source organism: Phoronis ovalis (assembly GCA_028565635.1). NCBI lineage: Eukaryota > Metazoa > Phoronida > Phoronidae > Phoronis > Phoronis ovalis. The sequence goes on from JAOXYB010052790.1 coordinate 2,548, forward strand.
TGGCTCAATTTTGTCCCATTTTTTATGGCAATATGAAAGAAATTTCTGCCATTCTTATCCTTTTGTTTAGCATCTGCTCCTCTGTCTACCAACACTCTCATTGTCAGAATGCAGCGTTTAGATGCAGCAACATGGAGAGCTGTTCTTTCATCCTTGTCTTGCACATCAATGTATGCTCCCTAAAAATTCAAGGTTGTTGATACAAAGAATAATTAACTATTATTATTTTGTTCAATGAACTTAACTTCTATCCTTTTTTCATTTTAATCTCCAAAATGTATTAAAAGTTTCTACAATTAGTGGCATCTCAACCAAGTAAATAGCGAAGGAAGTTAATTATCTAAAAAAAATAGCATTTGACGTACTTTGTTGAGAAGATAAGTCACAATTTCAACATGATCAAACATAGCTGCCTTGTGTAAGGGTGTCATTCCATTTACATCCTTTGCTATGAGAACTGTATCTACTTTATGTGGCTGAAGCTCAAACATGACTTTGATGGACTTGAAGGCTCCCTGTGAACATGCTAAGTGGATGGGTGTTGATTGGTCTTCCTGCGCAGCATCAATCTCTGATCCAGCTTCTATGCAAATTCTAATGGCCTGTAAATCAAGAAATTTAACCACTGCAATACATAAGCAGGTCAGTGAAAAACAAACTCATGCACATTCATTCCTGTTTTGTATCCATCTTATATTATTTTATTACAAGTCGAGACAAATCACCATTTAAAATTTTCTTTAATATAAAAATTTCTTTACGATGTCAACATATTATAATACTATAAATCCATATATTTTTTTTTGTATACAAACACTGCATATATATATGTAACCCTAGCTATAGAAAAAGAAACCGGTGCTAACATATATTTCTATTTCATGGTTATATCTACTGTGAAGCAAATTTTAGGAACATTACATCTACAAAGAATTCAAATATATCAAACTGATGTTCAAGGTACAAGAAACATGCCATTTACACAGTGTTCATCCACAAACATGAATTGTGATAAAGTTTGGGTTCATGACTGGTATAAGTGCCATCAAATGCATGCAATTAAAATGAACTACAAACTCTACATAGGTTTTTATGTAGTCATGTTTAGGTAAATTGCCTGTAAAACCTTGCCACGGTGCTTCTCTTTCTGAATACGAAAATTTCTGAGGACACTGTTGGGTAACTGTAGTCTGCAGTTAAAAGCTGGCAAAAAATGGACAGGAAAAAAGTAGCAAAGGAGAGCTTTTTTAATTTTAATAGAAATTTGACAGATATAAGAATATAATTTATACAGAAGGTTAGATATTAGACAAATTATTTTGTACAGAGTTAGGCACAATATAAATATTTTTTATTGAAATTTTTAATTTGAATGTTAGGAAACTTGAGGCACAGGTTAATCTAAACTGGACACAGAACAGGAAAATGCATAACACGTCTAACCCCCCAATCACCGCTTAAAATAGTAGCATGTCTTTTTATTTTATAGTGATAAAACTGGAAAGAGTCCCTGTTTTAGAATATCCGAGATTCTTAGCTGAAATATTCATATATTAAAAATCACACGATTCTTACCCCCAAATCGCCACTGTTGACTGCTGAATGTAATGCTGTGCTATTCTCTTTGTTCATGAACTTCAATAAATCAAGCCTATTATAACCATGCTTTTCCGCTGAAATGTTAAAATCAAAATTAAAATGTCATTGTCTTTTTATTTTTGGAAGATAATAATCTAATTAAACTGTGATACTTCAAGGTATAACACTGTGTACTGGGGAAATTTAGCACAGTGATTGCATAAATATACAGTGCAGTAAACAGTTAAACTTCTATACATATTAAATAAACACTGCATGAATATAGCTGCTGCAGTTATTATATCAGTCTGTAATTTTCCTCAAAGGGTTAATGTCCCAGTATACCATAATTAAGGTGACTAGATCTTGCTTATTCTCGCACAATATATTGTACTCCATCACTTCCTTCCCATATTATATTATAACGCTCCAGCACTCTATAATATCATACAGCACCAGAATATTGTTAACTGCTTACATGACAAGTGGCATATTAGCTGTTTGCACTGTAGTTCAACTGACCAGCATTTATGAACCAACAAAACCTATGCATAGCATTAAAAGTTTAATATTTTGCACAATATGTTAGTTAAATACAGTCAATACCTTCATCAATGAGAAATTTCAGAACTGCTGATGAAGCGTGTTTAGCAGCGTAGTGGATTGGATATAAGCCATCCTCACTTGGAACGCACAAACGGGCTTTGTTATCAAGCTACAAAAAATCACACATCATAGAAACTTTACTGTAAGATAAAATTGCAATAGCATTTCTGGAATAACCATTAACACCTTCACAGTGTTACTTTATTATAGTGTAAAGTGGAACTTTGCCATAATGATTGTAAAATGTACGTGTTTAGTATGCATGCATGCAGCACTGTTTTTTAACTACTGTATGTTTTCTTACATTAACATAAAAACATGTATGCACGATCCAAGATGTAAATATCATTGCAAATACTTCACTATGATTGTTTTCCACCATCTGTATATCTTCAAAAAACACATGCATCATAAAAATGGGGTATCCATGTTACATCTACCATGTATGTGGCATCTTAGTGGTTAACTTACATGTATGTGTTAATTTACACAGTTAGTTTTTGAAAATATTAGTGTTGGTGGACCATATGTAACTAAGGCAAGTAAGGCATTGCTTTATCTGACACAATACAGCATATTTAATCATCATTATTAGTTAATAATTTCATGATCCTTTTTTCTTACCAAAATTTTTGCACATTCTAGATTATTTTTGCAAGCAGCATAGTGAAGTGGTCCCATTCCATTCTCTCCAGGTGTGTTGGGACAAACTTCAGGATTCTTTAGCATGACCTTTAACAGGCAAAAGAAGTAGTTTTTAACATGACAGGTATTACCTTTGTTAAGATATGTTCATTTGTTTATACTATAATTGCAAATTTCGTAAGTGGAAAGATTTTAATACAAATTAATCAAAAATCATTTTATATTTTATTGAATTATACTGTAGAATTAAAGATGAGCAGTATAAATTTTCTTGAATGTTTGCTAGATCAGTGAAGCTGCGAGGAAAAAATATGTTTAATTTTTCCAAACACATTTTGTTAGCTATACTTTGTTAATTTACAAATTTAAAATATTTATATGATACCTCAAGGATGCCTGGTTTGTCAAGGTCTACAGCCAAATGCAGAGGTGATAAATGATCATTATTCAGCAGTTTTGTATCCGCTCCTTTGGTTATCAGATAATCAATAGAGTCTAACTGTGAGTGTTCCACAGCTATGTGCAAAGGTGTGTTGCCTTTATTATCCTGTGTATTGATATCTGAAAAAAGTTCAGTAAAAGTACGGTAAAACATCTAATATCTACATTTAATTTAATGCATGATTTTTAAAATGTACACAATACACAACGGTGAGTGAGCTTGAATCCGCAGTCAAGTTTCTTAGTAAAACTCAAAGTGAAATTATTGAGCTAGTTGAAACCTTACAGAAACATTGCCAACATCTGGAGCAATATTCTAGAAGTTACAACTTGCGTTTTTATATAATATCCAAGAGAAAGAAAATGAGCAACCCATGGGTGAATGTATTGAAAAACATTTCGATTTACCCAGATCTGTAATTGAAAATGCACACCGTTTCGGTAAATCTACCACAGGCCCTACCAAGGAGAAACGTCCCAGAGTCATGATTTGTAAATTTTTGCGTAGGACAGACCGATATGCTATCCTAGAAAATGCCAAAATAAATTGGACAATTAAGACACCTTATTACGTTCGACCTGATTTAACTAAACAGGAAAATGAGGCAAGAAAACTGGCTATCCCTCCTATGTCTCGACTGTACAAATTAAGGGAAACGACCATCTTTCCGAAATGGCAAAGATTTACGTGAACAACAGAACCGTGTCCCTCGATAAAACGAGTGATTAGGGGTCCTCCCAGCTACAGGGCTTACATTCATCGCTATGTAATATTAGGATTGCTTCGTGGAATATGTAAATGGATGGACACAAAAATAATTGCAAACATTTATTACTACCTCTTCATTGTGACATTATGTCTTTCAGAAACTCATTAAAAAAATTATGGTAATATTGAACTCGAAGTGTATAAATGGTATGGATTGAATAGAGCTTCAATATCCAAGAAAGCCCCCAATGGCTCGGGTGGTGTAGGTATTTTGATTAGATTATGTCTATTTGAGTTATTTTATATGTTACAGCTAAGTGGTTAATTGACTCATCATTTGAGGGTATTCTTATTTTGAAGTTAACAAACAAAATTAGTGGAGTTGAACTAATTGTTATATCACTATATTACCACCTGCAAATTCTGCTAGGCAGACAGTTTCTATAATCACATGACAACAATGATGTATAATTTAAGTAGGTGTGACTATGTTGGAATGTGTGGTGACCTAAATAGTCGCACAGCAGGATTGTCTGACATGATAGAACAAGCTGACATTGAGATCACTAGGATAAACATTTACTGGAAAAAAAAACATGGCCAAGCTTGATAGATTTTTGTAAAGATAATAGGTGCATAATATTGAATGGCAGGCTTCAAATTATGTTTACTGTAGAAATAAATAAACATACCGATATAACCTTAGAAACAAATGCCGAATTGAATAAAAAATTTAAAGCAAATAATTTACCCCCTAACTTCATGTGCTCTGAAGAAGTTATAAATCAGATTAAGGAAGTGTGTTTAAAACTAGAAAGATGTATTGCTAATCAGAAAGAAATTGATGATATATATCAGGATAATATTTCCGACATCTATCATTCAGAAAATTAATGAAAACTACTGAAAATGGCCAGTTCCAAAAAAAGCATAAACATAAAACCAAACCCTGGTGTAATGACGATCTTAATTCATTGTGGGACAAAGTGTGTGAGAGTGAGAAAAAATACCTGAAACTCAGAAAATTCAAATAAAAAAATTAAAAGGGAGGTAAAGAAAAAATTTTATGATGATCAACTTAGTTTTGATAAAGTGTATAGAAAATGTAAAAGAAAATATTTTAAGCAAGCCCAGCTTGATATTCAAAAACTAGAAACTGATAATGAAAATGATGTTTTAAATAAGCAAATTACACTGCAAAAAGTTAGCTGGGTAGTCAACCATGCTAAAATAAACAAGTCTTCAAGCATTGACAATATACCAAATGAAGTGTTGAAAAATGGCCCCTCAAAAGAACTTTTGTGTAAATTATATAACACATGTTTCTTATATATAGTCTAACCCCCACTGTTTGGAATCAGGCACTAATTATTCTACCAATACCAAAAGGAAATAAAGATAGAACTATTCCTCTCAATTACAGGGGAATAAGCCTTGTGTTGTGTTGGTAAAATATATAGTGGCATACTAAATAAACGTCTAATTAAATTCCTTGATGCAAATAATTTGATAGTTGACGAACAAAACGTATTTCGTGCAATGAGATCTGGTATTGATCATTTATTTGTTCTATGTTCAATTATTAGGAATAGAAAAATCACTGGGCAGGACAAAAATGAGTTAGTAGGGCTGTTTTTGTATTTTTAGTTTTGTAAGTCTTTTAATGTGGAGAAGCCTTAAAACTGTATAGTTAAGACTTTTTCAGTTTTAGTGTTAAAAGAAAAAAAAATTTAAAAAGCAATCGTACCCTTTAAAGGTTTAAAAAAATGAAAACACCAAATTTGATGCGGTTGTGTCGGTTAAAAAAGGGTTTATTGGTTTGGCCTTACGGACCGCATTTTCATTTCAGCCACCTGATTCAGCCACTAGCCTAAAAATTTCAACATCTTTTTAGCTGTGTATGGAGTAGAGGTGTCTTTTCCAGATAGTGGAGCTTCAGCTAACCTCTGATAATGACAATAATTTCTAAAACTGTTTTCCTGGAAATCTGATAGTTAAAACAAGTCATATTTGTGTGCTAGCTGTTTATCATTGTTAGTTTAAAAATAGTAGTTGAAATATTTATACCAGGGATTCAATAATTGTCTTGTGTGAGGGTAATTAAACACAATGTCAGTTATTTAACTACTAGTACATGTAGGTAATTGTGGGGTAGGTAAGTAAAAATTGACAACAAATCCCCAGATTAACCACATGTAATGTATGTTAATTGCTGCATGACTAATTTAGAAATCTGCTGAAGCAACTAACACAAATTAAACTTAGTGAGTCCAGTGCAACATTGAAACTCAGAACTAATTAGTGCCTAGTATCTATTTAAAATATAACAGGGAATGAGTACAGATGCCAACTCGCCCATATAATCAACGAGTTTCATGATTTTGTACCTTGTCTCCAGAATTGGAAACCAAATCTCCAGATAACAGGAAAAACAGCTCAAAATTACAAACAAAAGTCTAAATTAAGGCCCATATACAGACCACCATGCCCTTGCCGGGTGGAGGAACTTCTTCCTATTGCTTTCATCTCTCACACAGCACATTGGAAGCCCTAGTTCCTCCAGACTATCTCCTTGAGGTACCATCTCTGCATGAGAGCGTACATATAACTTATCCTCAACTTTTAATTTCAATGTCAATCTGAATAGGAACCCTAACTCATTGATGGTTTATTTCAACCTGTTGTAATTAAGACCCAAAAGTTTGTTGGAAAAAAATGTGAAGAGCACTATAATTATAGACAGGATTAACGATAAACAAATTTCAGCATGAAACGAAGCAGGATCACATGTTCAAAAATATGTCCACTTTTTCATTTTTATTTACAATAAAATTATGTGCATCAACAAATCAAAGACATAAAACATGATGAAACAAATCCTGCTGTGGAAATTTTCCACTGGAAAACCATGTTAATTTTTCTTCGACTCATCTTTGACTAACAAATAAAAAACCCAATGTACATTTGGACAAGCATGAAGAATTTTAAAACATGTTGCAATCTTCTCCAATATATATAATGTTCGATTTTTTGATAAATTGTTCATAATTTATTAACAAGACATTAAGAATTGAAGTATATTATATGCGTACCTGTAAAATCAATGCAATAATAAGTCAATTACAAAATGGCAAGTACAAGATGTATTTGTACCTCCATAAATCTATGACCACCTTGCCATCTCTTTTTCTGCAAACATGGAACAAATGTATTGTCCAATATCTCAATATATAAATGTCCGTCCATAATCCTATCACCCTACACCTGTCACTGTGCTAACTCAATCCACACCCGAGCAGTTTCCATGATATCATTTGAAACTGGTAACTGCGGTGATTAATTAATAAGTTACTGTAACATTTCTTGTTTTCTCCATTCGGTTATTGCTATTTAAATTGTAAATATCAATGAGTTAATTTTGTAAATGTTCTTATATATTCAGGTTCAATTTCAGGTAATTTATAAAAACTGTAATCGGGTAATTCTGCAAAATCCTATTGTACTATACATTTATCCTGATTTATGTGTATAATTCTAGTGAATCAACAAACTCTTCAAGAAAATCGAAATCTCAACCGTATACCTCCAGTTGTAGTGGCAGGACTCCTTACTCTTGATCTGGTGGTTGAGACTTTTAGAACGGAAATCCTCAAGACATGTACAGTGAAAGACAAAGGTGCATCTCAAAAGCTTGATGAGGATAAGATGCAACACATCAAAGGTATTAACTGTGCATGTGGCTAACATTTTTTTCAGATGTTTTGGAATTCTATAAGTTAGTTTTATTTAAGTTTGTTATAAATCTAAGTTTGCACGGTACCAATCCATTGTTAATTGCCGATCTATAATTTCTTATAATACTAATACGCTTGCATATCATACAATTTCATATTGACTTTTGCTTGGTACCAGGCATTTTTACATTACAATGATAAATTGATTATTTTTTTCCCATTTCAGCTAAACTTCATAACGGATTAGGTTCAAGAATACAAATCGGAACTTTTGACAGTGCGGTGTGGCAAAAATGTTTAGAATCCATATCGTTAAAATGCAAGAAGTTGAGAAGGACATGAAATTTGTTTTTCTTTTGTAAATATATGTATCCTAACTATTGTAAATAAATACATTGTGATCTTGAATTTTTGGTTTATTATTGTCTGTTGCTGTTAATTAAAACTACAACAACTTTTTGCAAATACACAGTCAGCATGCAGTATCCTTGGCTAGATAATTTTTGAGCATCTCTACACAAATATATTTGAATTACACAACAGGTTCATAATAACCAGTGATAAAATTATAGATCATTAAATGATAAACACAAAAAAATTAAACAAACAGCATAATCATGTAAAAAATCGATGCTTAATATTTGCGGTTAAACTTCGACCTGGAAATAATATAACTAATCCTTAGTTGTAATTAATAGTCACTGCTTCGACGAACATCCCATAACACACCGGAGCTTAGTGCTTTGGGCTCGCATACATTGGAGCTAAGTCGGATTATATAATTTACAAACAAAGTCTTATTTCATGGATTTCAAAACGGCCAATTTCTAACCGGCCCGAACCAGCCGTCCACGTTCCCGAAACGGCCGGCTAACGGCCTCAGAGTTGTGACCGGCCTTGAGGAACCGACCCAATCCGCCATCCGTTGATCTGTACATCAGGATCATTTTATCCAAAAATATTTGCAATATAGTATGATTTCAGCCATCAGGTTCTTATATCACAGGATACATTAATAGCCATTATAAGATGCTTGTCATTGATTAGGGTCCTGGGGGGTTATTTGTGTTAATGGTGGGTCGATCCACATGCACGGACATAAAATACCCTGTTAAACAAGAAACCCCTTTGGTAGACATTTAGTAGCTGCAGGATGGAAATTTAGCGTTGATCGTAGTGGTAGTGGATTTGTGGGCTAGAAGTAACCTTGAGGAGTACTAATC
>JAOXYB010052812.1:0-11482 GCA_028565635.1 Phoronis ovalis
GTGTTGCCGAGTCCATCAATATACCGGTATTAAAATAAGGAAAACGTTAGGGGTGGTTATGTGAACGCACAGTACATGGTTTAAAATATTACCATAAAGCAAATTTGTTAACAATTTTCCAACAATTCATTTATACTTCCATTGTACACGGTGATAACTATCTTGCAATTGCAGGTAAAGTTTTCAAAGTTTCGAGTTGGATCTAATCAACTACAAGTCAGTAGTTTTACTATTATTCAGGGCATGTTCAATATTTTTAACGTCGAGTAAAAACTCTTCAGGCTTCCCATTTTTATCTAAATGCTCCGAATGCTTGTCATTTTCTTTATATTTCGAACATTTGTACCATATAATGCAATATAAACCAACAGTTACAAACTTAAACGCGGCACCAACTCCCCATAAATAATTCCTGAACAAATCAGGGTTGTATGCTCTGCAATTCTTGGACCCATCATTGCAAGGTGCTGTCTGCCACACCAGGCATGCAGAATCCACAAGTGATCCAAACAGAACTGGACCAGGTATAGAAGCTAAAACAAAACCAACATTTAAATTAAAATTTTATATGGTCTTTGTATGGTAGCTTCATTTTTTAAACTAATTCATGTGCACTAATTCTAATTTTTTATCTAAGCTGTTATACGTTTTTTTTTCTTTTCTCTCACTTTCAGTGCAGTTGCACAACACTAAATATCCTATCCAGTAGCACACCTATTAAGCAAACGTTTGGCCTCTGCCAATAGACGATTTTGAGAACGCAGTGTGCCCATAACGACCATCTACTTTTAAAAACACTAATTGCTTTAGTTCGTACTTTAAATAAGCCAATTTTAATATTGTGGATCTCGATTTTTATTCTTTGGTCTCAAAAAAGCATTTGATATGGCGTGGCTACTGACATACCAAATAAACGTCATGACGCCGGCCAATATGTCCTGAAAGGGGGGTCTGAGTGCTGATTGAATACCCCCAAATTTGCTTTGAAACCGTATACCCGGGAAACTATCAGTTTATTTCGTCGGCAATAAGCTATAAAAGGAGTAATATATAGACAACATTTTGTGCATCAGGTCATATGATAGTATAGATAATAAAGACGATCATTAACTAATATGGCTATTACTTGGTAAGAACATCTCGCAACGTAGACGAGAAAAAAGTACTCATTTTCTTTTCATGACGTCGAATGCATCGTTTTCGTTTCATGTATCACAAGTAGTTTCCTGGAAAACACACGTATACGTACCAAATAAACCAGCTACGGTGCTTTTCAGTCCTAAGGCAAATGACTTATCTTCCGGACGGATAGACCTACAAAGTATTATAATGTTCCAAGTTTTAATTTAAAAAGCCACAAAATAGGGTTAATGCTATGTTATCGCAATCCTCGTTCGACAGGCCTAAAGTGAGATTTGAAAGATAGCAACGCTGCAGAGCTTAAAATATGACAAAACTTTCACAGAATCTAACGGAAAACGAAACAAAAATGTATAATTGTTGAATGATACATCGCTTTCTATTTCATTATATTGTAAACTGTGCTTAACCTTTCTTCCCTACTATATTTTAATATGCGACCTCTAATACTAGTATAACGTGTATGAAGCAAAAACTGTTACAAAGACTACGTTTGCTTTGATTCATCAAATGAGAGATTACTAACCTTAGCATTATCATAAGTACAGCCACTCCTGCCAAACCGCTGACTAATGCAGACAAAAATAAGAACGCCAAATATACCACCATTTGCCAAACACATGGGGTGATTGAATTCGAGCAAATGCCGATTGTAGCCGACGAGTCATTCGTCCCATTTGATAGACAAGTGCAGTTCAGGAAAACCTATTCAGACAAAAAAAACACTCTAACACTATAAATCCACCTAGCGGGAGTCATGGTTAGAGCACATCAAAACTGCGTCCGCCTAAAATTATTGTAATATAGTTGTTAATATGATTTCACCATCGATTTAATGTGTGAAAAAGTTTTATAGAAACTTTTTTAATCAGCAGCTTCAAGTTACATTTCCACCATATACTATAGAGAGCTTAATGAAGATCCGGGGTGCAGCTGACAAATCTCGGTTCATGTAGGCGATCTTCGTATCTATAAATTAGTTTCAGCAAGTGGCCTATTATTTTACTGAAAATCAGGTTTGAATAATAATTTTAAAAGTAAAAGGTTCATAAACTGTATTTCAAGGTACAAAAGCCAATTAGCGCAAATATGTTTATTCGTGTTATTACGAGATAACATTGCATACAAATGCGATAATGATATTATGTCCTTTGGAATTTAAGCTACATATACCTGTGTTTCATTTAAAATGGAGGAGCTCGTACATCCGGCGTGGCAAGGGGATAGGTAGGTTGTGTTATCTGTGCATACTGGATTAAACTGGTCAGAACTGCAGCCACACGAACACTTGTCACCGATACTACAAACCGAAATCATTATCAAAGAACATGTTTTTACATGGTTGCCTAAAATACACAAGACAAAAATCAATGAATACGGTATTTATTCTTTATACCATCTATTCAGTTTAGTATAGTTAAGGCTAATAAATTGTCCTTTCTGATTAATTTTCAAAATAGATCCGTAATGTTATAATAGTTTTTTCTTAGTTGTGTTTGGCGATCGAAATGTGATTATCAGTGACTTAATGTGAATAGATTCTCGTCAGACTGGAAGTTGACTCTATTAAATACACTATTTGCAGTTAAAATCGGAATTTTTCTATATGGCATGGCAACATTTACCTATTTTATGTAATCAACACTAAGGATTAACCTCTGTTTTATTCTTAAAAAAAAAATAAAGGATTTTCCTGCAAATAAATATTTCTGTCAGTTATTCTAAGAAATAGTAATTCACAGAAATCCCGCTTTAATCAGAATCTTCTTTTCCTTGTATATAGAATCTTGCTACCCATTTGTTAAATACCTTGATTGTAGCAAACTGTTTGCTTTGCCAGTATCACATCCAACAAATGTTAGCGCTACAAGACAAGCTAAAGATGCAGTACCACATAACACTACCATCCTTGCCGTAGCTGCTCTATCTAACTTCAACTTGCTCACAAGAATGCCCCCTGTATAAACTCCAACGCTCGTAGCACCGCATGCAATCACACCTACAAAAGGAAGTTAGTGTTGGGTTCTAAATCATTTAAAATTACAGTTTTCTGAGTATACATTCAAGCTAATAAGTAAACAGTATATCGTGAAAATTTCAGTTCTAAGTTTCATAAGTTCTAAGACTTTACAATAGTCAGGAGTAAGTAGTTAATATTGGTAATTGCAAAAATTGCACGTTATACAGTGCTGGTGAAAACAACGTGTGTGAATGCAAATAATGGTCTACATACATCACAGGAACGTCTAGGCTAACATCAATTGTACCATCTTTACTTCAAGGAATACGACAGGATATAACCAGACAGTTGTCTTTTTAAGTTATATAACAGTGTCCTAATCCAGGTCGATTAATACGAATATATTTTGTACAAGAGATATACAAATATGCTAATCATATTGTCGATCTAGCTAGAAGCTTTCGCCTCGGTTTGAACGCTGCATATGGACCTAGGGAAACCCGGGCCCCGGGCCTAGAAAGTGCATCAAATGAAGTTTACCTACATCAATATTCTGCTGATGGTGGTTTCGACTAAGAGAAAATAATTTTCTTAATGTCATTTTAGATTCGTACATGGATATGTCGTGGTGTCTATAGTCCTGAACATAATTTATATCCGAAAACCTGCGAATTTGCTCAAGATGATTATTGTGCAAAACCATTTTTTAATTAACATGATCACGTTAACACAACAGGTTAGTAATTGTAGGTGCTGGATTTAGAGACTCAACCAAGCACCGTGTACCGCATTTAAACATTTTACAATTTTTAATATTCAGCTACATGTACTAAATTTGGCATAAAATAACAAAGAACTTTCGTCTCCTTTGTTACTAGATATATGCCCAACGAACGGTGTATTTTTAGCTTTTCTTCTTTTTTCAGCTATTTTTCTTACATGGATCATGGGGGATACTTGTATTGAAAATGGGTTTAATTTGATACAAAATGAAATCAAATCAATTTAGTGATTGATGTTGCATATACATATCTTCCAAAACAACATGGCAATTGTTTTGAATTCAAGCTGGTTACCAGCTTTTCCACTTCCATTATTAGTGTCTAGAATCTAGCAAACATTACGATCCACGTTTCGTTGAAATCGGTGCAGTACTTCTCGGGTTATCAAAGAATATGTTTTTGACCATTTGGATTAAAGATGGTCGCCAACCTTCATAATCAAAGGTTTTCATTTTCAGGTCCATATGAACATTTCCACAAAATTTCGTTTAGAGTAAATATGACAAATTTCTGAGAAAAGCTTTCGGGCAAAATGTTCAATATTGTTGTTAGAAGCCATAATTATAGCAGTCTGAATAAATACATCCGTTAGTTTTCCGTACCTTCTCAACTAACGTCTGGGCTTAAGCTTAGTCAGTTTCTGTTTATTATCTCGAGAACCAGAAGAACGATAGTCCCTTTATTTCTATATAAAGTGTCACGAAAGTCTTGACATCAATCAAATTGTAGCTTACAATAATAGGTATAAAAATGGATTAAGTGCATTCTGTCCTGCAAGCAAAAGCCAAGCTCCCGGCGATACCTATTCAGAATGAGTCATAATGATAGAATAAACGTGGTAGGCGACGATGGATCATGCAGAGAGAAAGGCTTATCTCGGTTGGCAAAAGATTAATGCCGTAATTATTTCGTACTTGTTAAATTGAAGGAATAATAACAAAAAATGGTTAAGCCCAGACGTCAGTTGAGAGGGTACGGAACACTAACGGATGGATTTATTCAGGCTGTAAAAATAGGTACTATGTTTTGTAGACTTGCTCAAGTCCTTGCGAACTTTAAAAAAAAAATTATGTTTATTTCTCTTTTTTATGTCTTTTACATCAGTGTTTTTAATTATCTTGCAAATTTTTTTTTTTTTTACTATCATATATATGTTGGGTGTTTGCCGTCCTGTGGACGGCTAACACTCAACATATATATGATAGTAAAAAAAAAAATTCGAGATAATTAAAATTTAAGTTCACAGGGACTTGAGCAAGTCTATATGTTTTGTAACTATCGTGAAGCGTTAGGCTAATTATTACATGTACAAGATAACTTGCTTCTATTTAAGTGGACAGAAAGATTAGTAATACAGATGTATCAGTATAATCATGCGTACCGAATTTCCTTTCCCTGATCCCAGTTGACCTGCAGCGAACTACGGGCTCACTTATTATACGAACAAAATTCGGAATTGTGGAAACGTTTAGGTTCGTTACCTGTGGCGACATCAAGTGCATGCAAATTGTCTATTACCTGACATAATATTTGCCATGCTCCCTGATTGTCCAAATTGTTCTTCAATGTACTTTGGCATGAAAGAGAACATTCCTAGTCCGACATACGTTTCAAAAATAGCGGCTAACAGCAAACAGTCATAGACGACATTGGTAAGCAAACGACGAAGCACTTTTGGTATATCTGCAAAAAAATAAAACTACTGTACCTGCAATGAACATACATTGCATTACGTATTTTGGCTCGATTGAAAGCAAATAATTTGAAGTTTCAACAACTGAAGTATTAGAGTTTGGCTATTTCTGACTGATAAGGTGGTCAAAGTATTTAACAAAAAATGCGGACTTCCCAGTTACAATGTAAATAAATAGCACGAGATACTCTATAGTTTGTTTTTGGTGCATAACCTTGAACCATATCTTTCTTTTCTGTACAGGAAATTGTCTGAGTGTAATTTTATTTCAAACGGAAGAAAAACTATTTTTGTATTCCCTTTTTGTGACAAAGTGGTCGGGTTATTTCGGTTAGGTGCAGCTCCTAATTTCTTGCTTGCACTTTCCAGGTTCTCCACCAGGTGGTCTCTAGTCAGCCATAGTAAAAAGATTAGTTGTTAAGCCTGTTGGTTTAAGATAAATTTCCGAAAAACTTAAAATAATATTATAAGGATATATATTAAACTTTTTAAGTTTACTGATGATTCGTTTTAGTCCGTATACCATAAACGTTATGAAATATTAGAAAAAGATTACCTTTGATTCCTTCTTTAATACTCGGTTGATTTAACTTGCTTAAGGACATTGTCGATGCCACAATATCTTGTTTCACGGAAAAGTCAGTATGTTCATTATCTGCATCTTCATTCTTTCGTTTCAGAGGTAACTTTCTTGGAAATAACAAATAAGGTAGTACTGGTAATAAAAAGGCCGCAGAACAGATAACAAACCCAAACCAGTAAGCACCAATCCATCTAGGGTCTCGTTGGCTTATTGTCGTGTCTACAAAAACAACAAATGAAACATTAATTTATTTTACTTGTAAAATTTAAATATGTCAAAATTGCTTTCTGATGTGCATCATTGCACAAATAAAATAAACAATCATACTGATATAATGGAGTTTTGTGACACGACATACGCTTTACGTGTAACATCACTATACTACATATGCCGCTATTACAGCTGCTGCTGCAATGTGGAAAGAGGCAGCAGTCTAACCTACAAGGAGAGTAACTAAGGAAACGGTAAGAATACTCTCATTATGACCAATCTTGGCACAATATGATATAATTAAAATATGCTAACAAGCAAACATGGCATCTGCTTCATAGTATACATTTTAAATCACAGCAATCTTACCCTGCAATGTGATGTGCATACCAATAGCTCCAGCTCCAAGCATAAAGCCCATGAGAGGTCCAACACCATACATACTGTAAATTATGCCAATATAATGAGCAGCTTGATACTTGTCGCAGTTATTGTCCAAGTACGGTATGCCTAATGTACTAACAGTAGACAATACAAGCCCTAATCCCATTGTTACTACTAAAAATATTCCGTATGCTGTAGAGTTGGAATCAGTAGCTGCTCTGTCCGCGTCACCACAGGTGTCGCTTATGCTGGTGTGATTTGCAGAACATAACGAGTCGTGGGAAGAATTTTGACCTCTTGAATAACTAGCATCGTTTCCCTCGCCATAAATAAAATGGGGAACCGCACCAAATATGCAAAACACAGCGGAAAACAGACACGAAAAGGCCAACACTCTCGGGGCGTGTAACCTAGAGCCGAAGTATCCAATTATTAAAGTTGCTGGCATATTGGTTATTTCGAAGGCACTTAACCAAAAGCCCGATTGTTTACTGTGCAAATGAAATCGTTTTTCTATTGTAGTAACAGTGGATATCATATAAGCAAAGACAATACCAGTACATAAGCATATGACAGCATGACAAACCACAAATAAACGAATATCAACAAGGGCATGTATCCATGAAGGAAGCCGTGAAGAACAACTTGTATCTTCATCCAAAGTTGCATTATCTTTTCCGTTAGCTAACAACCCATTTCGAGCTTCAGCCGACACTTGAGCGATTTTTTTCTTCATTTTATTTCTAGAAAGTGTAAAATAGTAAATTATTTCACACAAAATTGTTATCATTAACTGTGCATCTCTGCCAAGATCGTTTAGCAACTACTTGCATTGCTAACTGCCATAAAGCTTTTTCTGTAATCTTTTTCAAAAAAAAAATTGCACAAATTATTTATGTTCGTAACTTAACTTAATAAAAATAATTAAATAATCATCATAAGCAGAAAACTATTAATCTTTGTTTGAATAAAATTATCATTATACAGTGCAAGAAATCACCTTAAATCGCTGCCATAGATAGTCTTTGATACATATCGTCTACGAAATAAAATGTTGTTTATATGTAGTAACCATTTCCAACCCTGCTCGCCAAACACCAACACGTCCTCGAGGTACTGAACTCAAATTTGGACTTTAAGTAAGTATATACCTTAGCCAAACACAGACTTATCTTTATCTTCTTCTTATCATTGCCTTCTGACACTTTGAAATTGTCAGTAAAATATTGTGAGGCTTTGATGTTCATGTTTTCTCTGATAAAAAGAGCTGATGGATCTCCAACAGCATGCATACTTGGCCACAGTCCAACAGATTTCCCCTCTGTGCGAGGTTATAAGATACTATCGGAGATAGTATTCTCATTCTCGGAAGTGAGTAACTGATCAGTGAGCTACTGAATGGAAAAATTGGGACACAAACAATGTCGCAGATCATATTATCAATGAAATTTTATTCGACTATCTTCCTCCGTCCAGTTTGACCGACGTTAATTGTAATAAGGCATTTAAAATGTATTCGCTCTTTATAGTGACTTTATAGTAAAATGACTAAAGCAGCTACTTTTTGAGACAAACGGCTTTTCCAACTACAAAATAAGCTTTTTAATTCAACATTTCAAGAAAGATCAATTATCAAAATTCAAATGTTGGAAAATTTACTGATTTTATCCTAACACATAAATTAACAAGTTTTGAACAAAGCAAAAAATAATAATTGAGTATTCAACGCTTTCTGGCCTTTAATATATTACGTGTGTAAAATGCAACTAGTAGACTGAAGATTATGTTCAAAAGTTCATGACACTTGGACTTTAATTACCTAGATTAATGAATACATGTAGCAAATAAGAGAAAATTACGTAGTTCACAGTTGATAAAATCACTGATGATTGTTAATATGGTGTTTATATTTACGTCGGCATCACATTGGCAAACATACAAAGCCACAATCTATCCGAAAAGATATGAAATTTAATAACACTTGAAGTTAATTGTTTTTAAATTATGTTTGTCCACTTACCATTGGGGTAATACCAAGTAACTCGTATCTGACAAGTACAGTTTTTTCTCCTTCGAAGATCCTTATTTTTAATGTTATATTCTTCTTAATTGTCCATGCTAATCATGTATCTTTGATTTTTATTTTTTTTAATGAAAAAAAAATAATTTTACTTAAAACAGTAACAAAAATAAGCAACCGTCTGAAGTATTATCGAAGGAATAGTTACGTAATAAGAATAAGCGTAAATTAAGTGCAATACGAATATGTTTGCATATTTTTAAAGGTGTCTGTGAATACACTTCCCAGGATCCCCTTACAATATTAACTAAATTTATTATCGTCCCCCGGTGTCGTCCCTTACCATAATGATTCAAATTTTTATTTTACATTACATGTAGATGCAACGAATCTAGGTAGAATGAGAAACTCGTATATAGTAATGCGCCGTTTTTAAAGTGAAATGCTGATGGGTGCGTGTAAAACTCAGGGGGGAAAATGTGTTTCTTTGATTCATGTTTCTAATTGAATCTTGTAAAAAGAGTGTAAACAGATGCTAACAGGGTATAGTAGAATTATTAAAATTTCGTTTGCGATTCGTATCTAAATCGTGTTTTTTTATCATGGGTCACACATGAATCACCTTTTAATAACCAACCGAAATCATAAAAGGACCCTGGACCATTGGGTAAACAAAGAAAACGATTATACTAGATTAGCACCCTCGAGATGATATTACGACAAACAAATTAAGTAGCTGTGGTGCAACGGTTTGTCACTCAGTTAAAGTGGCTACAGTTATAACATCCGTTTTATCGGTACAAGCACTCGATTTTTACCGAAATGGAAAAAGTTGCATCAAAATCCCCTGGTATAGAGAGTAATCTATTAGAAAGTGAAAAAGTTGGCAATCTAAAGAAGCAATATCAAGCTAATGATCATCAAGCAAGGAAATGCGGTCTTGGACCTTGTCAGCCACGTTGGATTCAGTCACTGGCTGATGTCCGAGTATTTGTATTTAATATCACTTATATAAGACTTGTGAGCGGATTGACATTTTCTATCTTAATTGCATCTTTAACAACTATAGAAAAAAGATTTCATTTGCGAAGCCAACAGACTGGAATGTGGATAAGTGCTTTTGAATTCACCAATATACCCACATCTTTGCTTGCTGGCTATTTTTTATCTGGAAAACATACACCACGAGTCTTGGGTATTTCAACACTTTTGTGTGTTTTAGTTTTTTTCATTGGAGCTTTACCTCATTTCCTTTTCGGAGAAAAAACATATTTAGAAACTTTCAATTCAAGTGTAGAGACTTCAACTCAAGACATGTGCAATTTGGAGCATGACAATAACGACGCTATATGTTTCGAGGGAGAAACTGATCATACGAATAGTATCTCATACGGACTGCTCCTTTTGCTTAGTACAACGTATGGGATTGTTGGTACTCCAATTGGCATTCTGGTTTTACCCTTTTTGGACGATATCTGTGACCCAAAAAAATCTGCACATTATGGTGGAATAATTATCAGTATGTATGGTGTAGGACCTTTACTAGGATTCATGATTGGAGCTGCTCTGCTAACTATACCAATAAATTTAGAAAGTAAGTAAATTATTGTTTAACCATATAAAGCTACTAGTCGGTTGACTGCGAACTTAATAATCCTTAAGCTACAAATTATTTTAAGTTGCCGAGTCAAAAAAGACAAAAATTAAATGTTTAACATTTCATCTCAGTAAAAAGAGTATCTGACGAAACGCCTAAATATCTTTTGAAAATAGGATTGATAGTTCAAATACCCACAGTCTATTTCAGCTGGATTTTTGCTGCGACACCTCTATGGGCCAGGACTAATTGAACACCACTGTTACTTCAGGAAAAAAATGAAACAAGTCTCAGCATAGTATACTACAGGATAGTATTATGATGTAGTCTGACACTACTTTTTATATTGTTAATTGTTTCCTATTGCGGTTCCAGAAACCTCTCTTACACCTGGGGATCCGCAATGGATGGGAGCATATTGGCTATCATTTGTCGTTGGTAGTTTACTATTCCTTATAGCCACGCCCACAATGTTAATGTTTCCAAAAGAACTAAAAGGTGGTCGAGATAAGAAAAATAATAAAAGAACTGACTCGAAAAACAAAGATGATGTCGGTGTAAACTTAAGCACACTCAGTTTACGCGATAAAACATCATTCCCTACAATTAAAGGTAGGAGAAACTATTATTAATTTCAATTAAAGGTAGGAGAAAAACTATTATTAATTTCTGTTTATTCGTTTTTAATACCAGACATGCAAAAATCCCAACGGTATCACATCCAAGGAGTACTCTTTCTCCCGGCTCTTTCTCTAGTTAATGTTGCCTGATCTTAACAAAGCTTGCGTTAAATGTATAGGGCAATAGTAACAAATATCACAGAACAAATATCAAAATCATGTTTAATTGTAAGTTTTAATTCCTTCTGTAGGTTTACCCAAGGCGTTGTATCGGTTATTGACTAATCCCATATTTATCTGCTTAAATTTGGGCAATGTCTTCGAATTTTACAACATCTCTGGAATACTTTCTTTTATGCCAAAGTATATTGAGGAGCAGTTTGGCCAACCGAGTAATATTGCTAATGTTGTTGCAGGTTCGTATATATCCCTTAAGAATAATATTATACATTTCATACCGAAATAACAAACAGTGATGTAGACTTTATATATA
>JAOXYB010052823.1:0-11481 GCA_028565635.1 Phoronis ovalis
CTTAGGGGTGTATTTTTTGCAGAATTTCACTTCGTTAGGGGCTTTTTTGAAAAGTCATGTTGGAACATGGGTACCCATTTTCATATTGACCACCACCCCCCCGGGGCTGTTGAGGTACAAGGTAACAACTTTACAAGACATTTTGATACTTACCTCTAATATCTGTGAATGTTTTAAATGTCTGTGATCAAACAAGAAGAAATAACTTAATGTTCCTGGTATGATGTACACCAAAAACCCGCCAACATTCATGATGATAAGCAAACTGATGATTTGCCGTATGGGATCATCCCGAGCCCAAGTTGACGGATATACATAATCATCCATAAAATAATGGTCAACGTAGTTTAGTACCACATCCATGTTGCAGATAAGTTTTTCTAAAACAGAGCAAAGTTGACAAAAGTAGCTGCAGTTCATGTCTTTTAGTATAATTTACATGTATAATTAATTTATAAACGTTTTAACATTATTTTTCATTTAATACACATTGAATACAAACTGCTTGAGAAAGATTTTGTTTTTTCCAGATTCCCCAGCTGAGTAGACTTTGACTAGTGAGGACTTGCTTTCTATAAATAAAAGTATATTATTACTATTATTACTATTCATGCCAGTCACTCTTTGGTCGTCTGCTTTTCTTCTTGTGCTACTAACTGAACATTGTTTCTGTCACGCGACTGTAGGATGATAAAGTTAACATGTATATACACTAAAGCCAGTAAGTTAAGAGTTACACATTGCTGTGTTTAAACTTTAATAATAAAACAATTTAATTCATAATCATTGACATTGTATAGTTTAGTTGTAATAAATAATTAATAGTCCTTGGTTTAGGGTCCTCAACATCAGGACTGAGGTTGACGGTAAAATCCTAATATATTTAATAGCATACCATATAAAAGATGTTCATTTGGAATTGATATCTTCCTATTACATAGAATTACCTGTATTCTTCCTTAGATATCTGATGTGGATATCTTCACGCGAATCGACCTTGAACCTTGAAAATCCTCTGCGAAATGAGCTGATTTGCTGTGGTTCGATGTGTGCATTAGTAACCAAAATGCAAATGTGGAAAAGAAATGAACACCAATATTTCCAAAATAAAATGCTGCAATTTATAAACAAATATTTTTGAATAAAGAATTTTATTAACTACATGTCTTTAATAGTTGTTATTTATGTGCAGTAGAAATAAATTGCTTAAAGAAAAATATCAATTTTGTTTCAAAAGATATGATATTTCTTCACGTTTTGCGCATGCGCATATTTGCATCCTGTAAATCCAAAATGGCAGCCAAAGCGGGTGCAGCGGCGACAAGATTATTAGGTAGAATTCCTCAAGCAGGTGGAAGTAAGTGTTTATACTTAGCATATATATGTAGAGGTGATTTATGCATGTTAATATATTGATATGACTTTTGTATATTTTATGTCACTTGTTTAACAAATGACATCAGTACCATTACTACCATTAGCGATCTAACAGGCCGGTTCCTTTAATACTTTTTAAGTTTTATAAATCTTTAACTTTGTGACTGCTCGCTTTCATTAATCACTAACTTATAATATTATATCTGTAAGGTCTCGGTAAAATGGAAACCCTGTATATAGACTATGTTAATGTACTTTTCTGTTAATTAAATGTCCCCTCACAGTGAAACTTCGAGTGAAAGCGTCTGTAGTCTGTAAGTTAAGCCTTAGGTAGTGTTAAATTTAAAAAACCTGTTAAAGTATTTTCTAATAACAAAATTGTGTTTTTACAATAGTGCGCACAACTCCACACTTTCCTATTAAAAAATTATCGTCTTTCGAAATTAACAAAAACGGTGAAAATTCTCATACAGCAATGCTGTGATGGTCTTGGTTTGTTATTTAATTTATTAAAAGAAATATTTCTTGTGCCACAACATTTGTTGAATTTTAAGTAAGTTAACTTAATAAATGAGAAGCAACAATAATGGCAGCTTCCAGGCGATTACATTGATTTTCACTGATTTTTAACCATCTGACTTGTTTACACATGTAGATTTGTACTTTCTTGATAATAACGAATTAAGATCAGCATAGTATTGCTGTATCAATAATTTCATCATACAGGTGAATTTTTATTAAGTTCGAAAGACGTTAGTTTTTGAATAGGAAAGTGTCAGGACTAACACATCAGATATTGGGCCTATTGTGAGCACTAATCTAGGTCATGACCCTATGCTCCGCCACAAGCAAACTATGGTAGGAACATGATGTAGCCAGTACTAGTTTATATACATACAACTAAATCTAGTCATTAACAAATACTGTCAACTTTCGAAGTTAAACACTAACACTCATGATAAAAATATTCATGTGAAAAATATAATAATGCATACATTTTGAAGAAAATCGATGGTTTTTTTAGATATGGTAGCTTACGCCAGACCAAAATTAGGTACATTTTGGAAATATGCCAAAGTGGAAATGAAACCACCAATGCCTAGTGAATTTGGCCAAGTCTCACAAGGTTTTAATAATTTGTTGGCTGGAGCCAAATCTGGTAGATATCTTAAAGTAACAACAAGAGTAAGTATGACAATTGTGTTTTCATTCTTTTAAACTAGCTGTTGATTGTTGCTAGCAGCTCTGCTGTGGAGTTTAGTATTATCTCATTCAGTGTTTGTTTAAACATTTTCATTCCTCCAACCAAACAAATGAGAACAGAGGAATCTGATACCAGACACAGCTCCATCTAGCTGTGAGAACAGAACTAACCTGCACATCTTAAGGAAACTATACTAGTTAAAACTGCAATTGGTTTATGCATTTGGATAAATTGTCTATA
Organism: Phoronis ovalis; assembly: GCA_028565635.1. Lineage (NCBI taxonomy): Eukaryota > Metazoa > Phoronida > Phoronidae > Phoronis > Phoronis ovalis. The sequence goes on from JAOXYB010052823.1 coordinate 2,822, forward strand.
GATTGACTTCTTATGTTTGTTACTTTTAGGAAGCATGGCTGAACACACTCATAACTGCAGAAATAGCTTTCTGGTTTTTTGTTGGTGAAGTTATAGGAAGAGGTAGCTTAATTGGTTATTACATACCTGGTGCTTGGACTTCAGCGGATCACCCAGGGCATTGATAATAAAGACTGTTTATCTATGTGTTTATCTATAGGAGAGACTAGTAACCAAGAGTGATTTTGTGGTGTAATACACATTAGAGGAAGAATTATACTTATAGACATAATGCACAGGTTTGGTATCTAATAACTGCCACATTTGTGCTAACATCCTCGTAATAGTGTTTCATATTCAGTTGGCGTGACAAATTCTTTTGACTGTCATCCAACTCTGTTTGAAAAATTCACTTCAGTTTATAATTTAAGTAGACTGAAATACAATAAATAGAAAAATGATGTATAAACATAAGCCTATTGTATTGTTTAATATTACCACAAGAATAAAGTGTGTTTTGTTGATGAATTTGCCGTTTCTATCATTTATATGTCCTTGTGAACATTTCAGTCTGACTTGTTAGTAGATTAAGCATCAATTTGTAGATATACGTAAATCAACTCTCATTCGTCTGGCTCTGGTTCACACATATTAAGAAAGGAACCTGGAAATGTATTCTGAAGCAAGAATTTTGACCCAGAGTTGCACAATGTGACACCTCCCAGGTCCATCATACTTAATATTTCGACTTGCCATTTGGAGCACTCCAAAATCCAAAAAGTATTTTTTACTGTGTTATTTGAAAGGTGCTGAATCCCACATCACGGAGGAAAACAGGCAGATTAACCATTCTAAATTGGGGGAGAGTTTGATTTCTAAAGATAAGAGTTTCGTTAAAAATGTTTTTCAAAGCCGCCCGAATTCAAGGTGACTGTATGCCACCTGGTGTTCTACTGTTTGGACGTGGATCAAGCAAGGCAACAGCGGTTTCTGTTAAAAGAACGGTTTCAAAAAATGTTGATAATCGTACACATATGTGCCCCCAAGAGATTTGACAGAATCTTCATAAAGTTCGCATCCACCTGATGTCGCTGTACAAAATATTTGGAGTGTTTAACTCCAGCAATGTTTTTTTGTTTTACACACCTATACATTATATTACAAGCGCATCAGTGTTATAGTTCTCTATTGCACAATGCTTTCCAATCTTTTGACATGCAGTGGGACTACGGACGAATTATTCGAGCGTTGACATTATAAGTAAGTCATACTATACAGAAATTACAAAATTAATTATGAAAGTACATAAAAGGGCTTATCAAATATGATTAAATATTAAAATTGTTGCAATCTGCATCACATGCATTTTATTAATTTTCCTTAAATTTATGTATTAAAGTATTCTTTCTTTGCACACAGTGCACTAACCGGCGGAACAAAGAAAATTAAAACTGCCATCTGGAATTTATTCATAATTGTGTATGCAAAAAATTCAAATCAACAAAATATATAATTTTCTTTAATGAAAAGTGAATGACGTGGAGGCATATTTCTAATAATATATATCTTTAACTTTACGAAATATTTAAACTGGACGAAATTGTTGTCTTCACCATTATGGCCTGTATACCCCCGCGTATACCATGGTACGCAAGCAAATCCTCCTCTTGATCTTTGAGACATAAATATAAGTAAAGAAACCAAACTATTCATTGTCTATTATAAATTATTTTCTGCATCATTGGCAAACTCTATACAATTAGTTTTCATCTCTCAAATCAATTTATAGATTCTTTTACAAATAATTGTACAGAATTGAACCAGTTCTTTCGGTGAATGTTATTTTGCTCTTACTTTAAATGCATCTGGCTTTGTGCTCATGTTGTTTCAATAATCATTCGCTACCTGCCAATCGATTGTGGAAGTAAGTACGTGCATATGCTAGTATTCGAGATGCGTCGTCTGAAGTGGTCTAGCATATATTTTCTATAACAACGCTTAAATCCATCTTAATTTTAACTCCATAACAAAGCATAAAGGATAGTTTTCTACATCTGTTGCTAAGTGAATTCCAATTGAACGTTTTCTACTGTATAAAACAGTACGTTTGTGTAATAATAACCGCGACTGATGTATGCATGAAAATATATAACCGTAAGTAAAAGCAAGGGAACTGGACCTAATCTTTATTTCAACATGATAAGTTAATTGAAAATTGCTCCGCTTGAATCAACAATAATTGTGAGTATATACTTATAGAAAAAAAACGGAGCTCAGGGCGATGAAATAAAAAGAAATCTATTATTTTTTTGAGATTGAACAGAGAAAATATCATTGGATAGCTAGGAGCATGAAGACTAGTACATTTTCGCTCTCATTATTTATACTTGAGATTTTATTTTGTTTGGCAAATACCACTAACAATACAGATAATACTGTCACAACACCAACAGCGACAACAGTGACAATGGACTCGATGACAGACGATAATCCTATGACTCCGTCAGTGAATAGTTTGTCAACGACTGGTAATGAAGCTATAATAGAACTAAACAGGTGAGCTCATTCTTTTTAATCATGAAGTGGTAAAATAAATGGGAAACTGGAAAAATAAATTGGGAAACTGGAAAAATAAATTGGGAAAGGGTTAAAATGTTTTATTTTGAAAAAGCATGTTGAAATATTTCCTTCAAACTTATGTATTTATATATATATATAATATTTATCAACACGGCAACGCACAATTTCTAGTAAACATAACAATTTTCTTCATTCTTACACTTCTCTTCTTCATTTTTGAAAATTTACTTATTTTTCTATTTTATGAGCTATTAAATGAAGTACAAAAGCCAAATAAGACACACTATTTTACCTTGAAAATTAGCCTATAAGTTATGATAGGACAACAATTTGATACTATTTTGTGAAAATATTGATCGTCTGCATCACTGCAGCAATGTTACACGCCCGATCGATGTCCTGTGTACTAGTGAACAATACATATTTGTATTACGCGCTAATTTTACAGGTAAATGTTAGTCACATAGTAAATATTGACTTCTATATACTGTTATTAAGAAACTCATAGAGATTTGGTAAGTAATATAAACGGTCTGAATGGTTGTTTTGCAAATAATTGTAAGTTCTAGTAGTATCGTATTTTTATCTATTTAACAATCCAATCTTCAAACGTATTAAAGAAACATGTGCATTTGAATACAAAGCTAAAAACTGAAACAGATAACAAACTTGCAAATAAAATTGCTTGAAATAATCATACTCTTAAAGAAAATTTATTCTTTTAATTAAAAAATGTGTAATATGATGGTACTTATTAAATGTAATTCAATGAATACCTGAACCGTGACCAGTGAAGATTTAGCACCAACATTGCGGGTAATACATCGCCCCTTAGTCAAAATATCATGTTTTTCTAAAAGGATAGGATAGTCATAAAATATGTTTTACGGTTGAAGTAACCGCAATGCATGATTTGTTAGACTCCCGGTTCTCGCAATGGCCCCACGAGGCTGTTGCATTTCTGCAGCAAGTTATTTACTAAAATGTAGGAAGCAATTGAAGTAAACATTTGCGAGTAATCTGAAAATGTATTAATCACGTAAAACAATATATTTTAAAAACTTTTTTTTTAGACACACCACAGTGACACTTGAAGAAACAAGTAATAAACGTGTAACAACACCAGGAAAAAGCAATACTGATGAAACTAATATTTTGTGGATATTAACGATTGTATTACCAAGTATCGTCGGATTGATTATTATCATTATTTTAATAGTTTGTATCGTTGCTTGTTTTGCACGGCAAAGAAGGGTCCAATACCATCTAAAGAAAAGGAAAGCAGGACGACACATTATGTCCAGGTGTGGATAATTTGCTTTGAGTGCTAGGTCTGATAAATTTCAATGAGTTTATTGCCATCTTTATTACTGTCACACAGTCAATGCCAACCTGTCATTGTCAACTTTTTCCATCATCTAGCTGCTCTGTTTGTATTTTCTGTTATGAACAGCTCCATGTACATTATCAGCGTGAGCATTTTTTGTAGTAAGCCTTGTGTGTTATCAGATATAGTTTTTATCGTCGTCATCGTGTTGTGCATATATCTATGATTCAGATCCACTATAAATTAAAAGTAATATCATGCCTGTAGTTAAATTTAGAATTAACAATTATATTGGCACTAGCTGAAATCTTTATAAACTGGCCTACTGTTTTGCAGGGAAAAAGTTTATACTGAAGAAATGTTTCGTGAAAGTATTCACATCAACGAACTTATCTTTTGTGATCCAAGGTAAGATGACTTGAAATGGCGGTATCTGAGAGATGCAACCAACTGCAATTTAGTACGGCATAAAATAACAGGGGATTCCAAGGGGCTCCGCTATGCTATAAACACCTCCTCTTAGTCTGTTATCATTAATAAACGAAAACCCAAAAGTTGTGCTTTCCAAAAGGTTGCAGCCTATGACATTAATTATAAGTACAAAGTAGCTAGAATTTTGGACAATGTTTGTGATGATCACGGACATATTGTTTATTTCCTCGAACTTACTAATTACTAGTAAAATATAATATACAACGTACATATATATAGCATGTGAATATAAGAATAACGCATTTTCGTCCAAGATACAATGTCTGACGGAGTAAGAATTAGAGTAACTATCAATTATTTGTATTGGTTTTTGTGGGAGATGTATGCTAACTCCTTTAATGACTTAATATTTAGGGTCATATATTGATCAAACACGTTTCACAAATGACGTTTTCGTTTTTTGTAGTTTATTGTCGGATTCTCCACTGAACACGCCGGAGATTGCCCGTATCAGTATGAACAGTCCGTGCTATCAACCTTTATTTGAAAGTGACAGCGTATATTCTCTTTGCAATGGTTACGCCAATCCTGCCTCATGTACAAGCTCTGAAGATATGTTAGATCCAGATAGGATATCGGTCCTGTCATCAGTAAACTCAGAACAATTGGATCACAAAAAATAATAATAACACAGATACTATCTGCAAGTAGTCTGGGATCCGGCCGGGAAGAAATTTATCGGAGAAACTCCTGAAACGCAACCAAGTAAATTATGATACAATACCAAATTAGCTATAGCTGTAGACACTCCATTCAAGAAGGATTATATGAGAAACCTGGTACAAATTATTAGTTTTAATGAAGCTTCTTGGACAATAATTGTTATGTGTCCCCGAGGATATGACTTCTATACATTCAGACGGGGTTCACCCCCCCCCCCCCCACTTGGCCTACTAGACCTTTCAGTAGAAATACCCAATTCCAGCTCAAACATGCTGTCGGTAGAGATAACAAACGCAAAAGTTTTGTCGGTAGAGCTAGGTGTCATATGGCAAGAATCTTAGCGGTAGAGATGCCACATTTCTGTCCGGATAATAAACAATGAAGACTGGCCAAGAAAATTAAGCAAATGAAGCTAAAAATTTGATCCCGAGATTTGACTCGATAGCCCTGTGGAATAAAGACAGTCGAGATAACGAACAGTGGACAATGTGGGTAAAATTGCCTACAGAATAAGAGATAACAAAATTACAATATCACCGATATAGCAGAGATACCAAGAACCGAAAAAGTGGACCGTTTAGTTTCCTGCGGAACCTTGCCGTACTGTATCCCTTTGATTCAGTTATATCGCCGGGTCTGTTCGCAAGGGTTTGAGCATGTTTTCTTATTTATTTGCTAATTCTCAAATATTTTGTACATTATTGATCGGTTGTAATTAAAAAAAGATATGCAAGATGAAAAATATGAGAATCTTGTTATTTTGTACAGGACAGTTGTAGAATAGTTAATGGAATGTTGACAATATTAATTGTAAATAAAAAGTGTGACAATCTCTATGACTATGGCCCCCTATGGCTATATGGCTACCTGATACGGAAAAGATAAAGTAGTGATGGGGATTGCATAGATGTCATTATCCTGACTGTATATAAGACTTGATGACATGGAAATAATTAAGCAATCTATTTCCATGTTACATTTTTTTAATGAATATTAACGCAAAAAAGTCATGTTGTCTATAACATATACAGTCATAAAGAGGAATACTGTACATAATAAATATAAACTAATTTATACAATGAAAATCATTCAATTGTTGAGTCAGTTAGTTCACTACTATTTAACAAATAACGCCTAAATGTACATTGTGGTATAGCGGAACATATCATTATGGTAAACGAACGAAACAAAATGTTGTAATGATTTACTGAATTACGGTGAACAAGGATTGGTGAGTGCCATCACTAGTACTAATAGATGTCGCAAGGAGTCACTTCTGGCACAAGCACACTACCTACAATCGAGACATATTACTGGACATTATTGTTATGTCAATGCACGCGGCAGACATATCTTAAATTGTAGGCTCACGACCTTAATACACTATAGTTAATTAACAGGTACGCAAATAATTCTTAATACACGCACGAAAACAGATGATGAACAAACGGTGTGGTATAGTACCAGGAACTTGAAAATACTTGAAAAATTCCGAAAATTAAAGCAGAACAAAAATACGTCACAGGTTTTTTGCAGTATCAGATTCTTCGTCAATAAAGTAGATTAATTATTAATCTATGTTGTTGTACAAACGTTCTCGAATTGCGCTATTATTAAATACAAATACAAATTATGAAATGAGATTTTGTGAACATGGTAAAGTAAACCCCTTTCGCAGATCTAGAGGAGTTCTTTTGTCTGCGATCTGCTTAGTCATGTATGATGTTTCATAAGTACAATTTCCCTGTGTGATGTATCAAGATGTGTTCCCGTTGTATACACTGTAATAATATCCAGTTGATGTTAACACGAAATTAACAATTGTCCTCATAAAATATTTAGATTGTCGCCAATCTCATATTTAGATATAATTTATAAAGCAAAATTAAGGTATAAATAGATCGAATTTGGTTGCGTTTTGATTAACCATTTGTTCGGAAATGATTTTACTTCGGTATGTTGAACTAAAATATTATATAAATTGGTAAAATAAACAAACAAGCGATATATCGTATTTATACGTTGAATAATTTATTACTTAATATCAATTCATAAATGCATTCAGACCTGACAAAACCGCAGTAAGTACTGTACACTATCACTTGTAGCCGATCGTTTGTAGGCGTGCCACTGAATTACACCTAGTGAGAGAAGACCGTTTTTGTAAGGGGTAGGTTAACTTGTTTATATGGGTTGCAGAAAGTAAATCGCAAGTTTTTCATAGTTTAAGCCCAATTAAAATTGAGAATTTATAATCAGACCATTTATATAATTTGTAAACTCAGTGACAGTGGTATACTAATGTTAGTCATAATCATGCGGACGGGGATAAATATTGTTATGCGGATTCGCATATAAACCATATATCTTATTAATTGTATTTGAGCGGATGCGAATATAGATCTATAATATTGTTTGCTTAAATGTATATTTAAAAGACAATGACGATGATAAAGTTTGGTAACATCTACGTGACCCTGCATGTACTGCATGCCCATACTGATGAATTTCTACCGGTTTTCACCCTGGTGTGTGCGGGGATGTATGCACAGACAAATGTTTATTACAGTATGTATCAGTGTCTCCGATTTGCTATCAAGTCGAATTTTGTATATAATCTTAGATTTGTAAAGTTTTACTTGTGTAATTAGGAGTGCAAAAGTTCTTGACTTGGCTTGATGCGTAAAGTACTGTACATTGCACCTATCATCTTTTGATTGATGCTGCATGATTTTTTCTACATTCGCATTATTACCTTAATTAGGATTTGATTGCAAAGTAGCTAATTGTTATCACATTGTAAACCATATTGAACTTCCAGCTCTACTGAGTAGTATGCTGAACCATTCTGAATGGGTTCCAGATATTACTCAGAGGAACTGGATTCCGAGTTAGATGTTAAGCTTGGCTTACAACAACTGCTTACAAGGCAATTAGCTGCTTTTTACAATCCTAATTACGTTACGTTAATGTAGAAGTCATGCATGCGCAGCATCAATCAAACATAAAATGCAATGAACAGAACAACAACACAGACACAAAGATACAAGCTGTAATCAATTATGCAACAGTGAACTTTTTATTGTAGTCCTGTTTCATGAAAATATGCAAATGCATAATTAAAGTGCTCCTCAGATTGAGTCATATGCAACAGTATACTTTATTGCCCTTTTATTGCAATTTACTATTTTATGCGAATATCAGTGGGTATTCGACAAAATTCATAAAAGTGCTCAATACATTCAGAAATTTTCAGCTGAATTATTTGCAGTCATATGTACGTATATTTGATTGCAACAAGATAAGTATATTAGTTTGAAAGTATTTTATCCGGGATTTTATTGATTTGATATTTAAAGCGTATGCGTATAGCCGTATTATTTTGTATACCTGATTAACTCATTATGTTGTATTTTTTATTAAACATTAAGAAAATTAATAAGCAAATGTAAGACAAGCAAATAAAACAAGTTCTACAGTCTTTTTAGTTATTGATTTGATATGCATAATTCAATAGTTTAAGCCAGGTGCTTTATTTTATAACTAGCCGGTACCCGTGGTAAACCACGGATCTTGATAACTCTGCGCTTAGAATGTAGAACATGCTGTTGGAAACGAA
>JAOXYB010052834.1:4378-26070 GCA_028565635.1 Phoronis ovalis
TTTAAATGCAGTCGTGGCCACAACTTCAAATGCATTAGAAGCCGCACCTTCATCCACCGCTAATATTGCAGCTTCTGTTACTGCTGAGACTATAATATCTGCTGCAACAGGGGTTGCACTATCGTCCAATGCCGATACTGCAACTTTAAATACAGACGTAGCTACAACTTCAATTGTATTAGAAGCTGCACCTTCATCAACCGCGAATATAGCAGCTTCTGCTACTGCAGATACTGTAACATCTACTGCAACAGGAGCCCCACCATCGTCATCTTCAAATGCATTAGAAGCCGCACCTTCATCAACCGCTAATATTGCAGCTTCTGCTACTGCAGAGATTGTAACATCTACTACAACAGGAGCCCCGCCGTCGCCATCTTCAAATGCATTAGAAGCCGCACCTTCATCAACCGCTAATATTGCAGCTTCTGCTACTGGTGAAATTGCAACCTCAAGTGCAACTCAACCTACCACACAACCTTCAACAACAACTGTCAAAGATCCCTGCCTGCTTAATCCATGCTTAAATGGCGGGACATGTACTGAAATTAGTAATGGGTTTACTTGTCAGTGTCCTAGTGATAAAACAGGACCAACTTGCGAATCAAGTAAGTGCATATGAATTAATTACACCTTCAGTTTTGTGCATATATCAGTAAAAAATTTTAACAAAAAAGTATAAAATTCCTTTATTGTTTCGGAATTAAATTTGTTCAATGGCATGGTAATCTTATTATTTCGATTATGTACTAAATAAAAGTTTTGGAAATCGTATGTTATAATATTTTTGGGGTTTTTTTTGGCAAATAGATTTTACATATATATATATATATATATATATGTGTATAAATTTGTACTGTTAGATCCACGTCTTTCACGAATTACTGTAATTGGATATGTTAAAATAGTTAGCGTCGCAGTTGTGTGTTTGCGCATTTAGATGTATAGGTTTCATTGTAATTATTTTGTTCTGTTTTGTTTAGATGTTGCTACTTTCGAAGCTTCCCTGACGATCACTGGTGTTACTTGTGACCAAAGTTGGGCCAATGACACTAACAGTGACAAATATAAGGCGACAAAAAAATCAATTGATGCTGGGGTATGTATGTTGTAACAAATTGAGCTGCGACAACATTTATGGTAACGTTGAGCCATTATAATACGTGAAACATGTTTCTTGTCTCCTTTTATACATTAACTGCCAAAACATTTGAATCGCAATTTCTTACCACAGGTTGCCTAATAAATACACACATGTACTCGCGCACGCACACACATACCGGCACATACATACAGAAGCAAAATGTTGATTCTACCTTTTTGTGTGATGTTAAAGTACTGCGAATGAAATAAAAAAACTATTGCCTTCCCAACAATCATTAAAATTAGGACAAAATTATACCCGCTTTTAAGTAAAAATGACTGCCACAGCCAATCCTGAAAAAGGAGGCAGGGCAAATTACTCATTAATACACTATTTACAATATAATTGACAAAGCTTTCTATTAAATGATACGTTAACAGTTAATTTATGTAACGTACATGTTCCTTCTTTAACTTCTATTATACTGTTTTGTTATTATACAGTCTAATTCTGAAAAAATTAGTGTGCTTATTCATGTATTTAATAAAATATTGTGGTCCTGTGCATTGTATCAAAATACATCGATGCGTTGGAATCAATTGTGTTTTACTTATGTTTCAGCTAAATGCAGCCTATTCGTCCGACAGTAATATTGGCGTCAACTTCCTGAGAGCAGAAACACAAAAAATCACTTGCGGGAGTATTATTCCTTCTTATATTGTATTGTTTTCATCTGGTAACAACAACGAAGCACTTAAACCAGACATTGTGGATGCCGCATTAAAGAACAATATACAAATCTTTACAGAAACTTTAAAGAATACATCTGCTGCTCAAGCCAGCATAACTCAGTTGTTTTCTGCAGTCAGTGCTGTTAATATTACGGGCTTTCAAATTGCTGGTAAGAAGTACAAATAAAAGTGTATATATGTACATTTAGATGTAGTAACGTTACTAACAAAAAAAGGAGACTCAGTCGCTTCAACAAACGGGCACGAGTATGTAGCTTGCAATAATTTCACAAGAGATCAATATCTGAATGTTTTATGGTAATCCTTACATATCACTAGGGAACTGAAGGTTACATTCTAAGAATCTTGACAGCATGAACTTATTCTTAATATATATTATGCCGGATATTATGATTAAAAACTTTAATTCAAAATGTGTTTGAAATAGTATTGTAATGTTTATAGTAATTCTTTAAACAAAGTAATTAATATATATCCCGTTGTAAGAAGAGATTCTGAAAAACTACTCCACTATGGATGGCAGTCCCCGAGTATAACTCCGATAAATTTTCGTATTAAATATTTGTGCGCATGCATAATGCTTCACAAGGAAACAGTTAGCAATTACTTAGCAGTTTCTAAATCCTCCGTTTTCTTAATTCCAGACTTCAATGAATGTGCTGCAGGATTACATGACTGCGCACAATCTGATGGCTGTATCAATTTACCTGGCTCATTCACGTGCTCCTGTAAGACAGGATATTCTGATGACATGCCATCAAGACCAGGACGTGTTTGTTCAGGTAAGAGACAAAATCATAATATGATTAATCGGTTTTGGAGATGACATTTTAAAGCTGTGTGATTAAATTGTTTTGCTTATTTGCCTACATTATTATGGATCAAACAGGTGTGTTTTTGAGAAAGGAGATGACCCTAAAGCGTTCATAGAGTATGAAATAATCTTTGGAATAACTCCGTTGAAATCTTACAATAGTCCTGCCTGATGTTAGAAACATTCTGATTAACCAATGAATAGCATCTAAATTTCTCTTTTAAATGCTGCATTTGTGCATTGTAGAAATATGTGATTATGGAAACAAAACATCATGTCAAAATGGTGGAGTTTGCATTCAGAGACGAGGACAGGCGGTGGAGTGCAGCTGTAAAGAAAATTTTAAGGGAAATAAATGTGAAGTTTCAGGTGAGCATATGCATATATATTAAAATCTATGCTATTTGCCTGGATTGTTCAAAAAGAACAAATAATTAAGTAACAAAAAAAATGACACGGGGAAATAAGTATGGTGGTTGCCTTTATTACATCTACGTGCAGATCACAAACGTATTTATGTTAAAATTTGAAAATAAATATAAAATATATAATGCTTGCATCAAGAACTTGTGTGATAAAAACTGGTGGCTGTGCGTACAATTCCTGTCAGATTTTTGTTCAACTCGCAGAAAACACTGAAGTTTCCATGTTAGGTGAGACCAAAAAAAAATTGTTTAACTGCGCGACCGCTTCATACTTTGGCGTTTTCACTTTTTAAAAAAACTTCTTTAACGGCCCCGACCGCTTCAAATTTCGGGCGTTTTAATTTATTTTATTGTAAAAAATCAGAAAAGAAAAACCTAACTTGAACAAATTCTCCGGGTGTTGTCTGGCTCAAAACATTTTCTTTTCTTTTTTAACCCCGAAAAAAGCCCGACCGTCTCGGTTTTTAAGGGCTTTCGCCAGTAAAACACTTTTGTTTTTGGTGTGGCCTTGGCATAACTTTCAATTTTCAAAATAGTCAGACAGCTAACTACTTTTTTTTCAGTGCTTCCCAGTTGGGCCATCGCTGTCATTGTTGTTGGTATTGTCTTGGCATTAGTGCTTACCTTGTTACTGGTTCTTGCTGTCTATACTTGTCACAGAAGACGAGGCTCATCTCGTTCAAACTCGGATATATCATATGACTCCGAGGGTTGTATGTATGATACGAAACGTTCTTCAGACAGTGGTATTCGTATGATGCAAATATCAAAAGCTGTTAATAACTGGTCTTCACTAGGAAAGCAGGTAAAGTTGCTCACTTTCTGGATTAATTTAATTTTTAAAGTTTATATTAGATTGAAATTTTTTGTTAAGACTGGTGCGAAAACTCCCAGGAGTGCTGCCATCCAAAGTGGTGGTGCCACCCTATGGGGTATGGTTTTTCAGGGTCACTGCTTACAACCGGTTATATATTTCAACTCGGGGTGTTAACGACGGGGTGTGATTTTAGCTCACTACTGCTAAGGGGTGTTTTTAGCCATGGGTATTTACTAAGAAAATTGTACCATTGGTGCTTACCACAGGGTATGTTTCTAGCAATGGCTTGCTTACCACGGGTATACGGTTATGAGACGTTATTTAAAGGTTCTTTAATACACGAATAAACTGATGCCAATCTTGGTAACAAAAATTAGCGTGCTATGCCATATTTTTCGTAATTTATCTTTTAGCTTTATGACAATGGTGGTTATGATAACAACATGTCAACTATAAATAGGCAACAACTGGTAAGCGATATGCTATATGCTAAAGCATTACTAAAATGTACATATATCTGTAATTTCTATTAGTACATACAGTACGCGTATTTCCGAGCCTCCATGTACATGTATAGCAAGCACGTGTCTATGTTTTTTATAGGTTGAACAACACTCCTGTAATTTCTCACAAATTTCCGTCATTTTGCACCCGAATTTAACTTTGATATCAGGTTCTAGAAATGAAGTTGGTACGCAGACAAATTACGAAAAATATATTTTAGTAATTTGTCAACGAGCACTTCCTAGTTATATTTTTTTAATTACAGCCTAGAATAAGACTTGATCATGATCCACAAATCCGGGGGCGAACGCTGTTACCTGTACATAGACACTCGAGTGACGTAGGTGTTTACGGGTACCAGTACCCCACAGCAACAAGAAAACAACAAAGTCTTGGAGACATATTAGTATACACCCCCCCTCAACGATGGGAATCAACCAAATCCCGTAATAAATAAAGAAGCAGGAAAATTGTTATAACGGCATAAAGTGCATGTCTAGTTCCAGCTCATTAAATGTGTTAATATAGTGCTGCTACTAATTAAAGTCTATGGCACCGTAATGTTTTGAACCATGCACATATCTGATAACTAGCTATTGCCGAGAAAAAATAATAACCCCGGTATATTTCAGTAGTCAAAGTGAAAGCGGAATATTTACTAAAAAAATCATATTTCTGCGAATTTTTGAATTTTCTAATGATAGAATTTTTTGTAAAAAAAAAAGTTTTATGAAATCCTATGTTAAATCGCCGTCCAAAATATGCGCGACAGTGCATCACCTTCATGTACATCTCATTCATTTGGACTAAAATAAATTAGGGTAACAGCCGGTTCATTCGTAAACTGGCGTCATGATGCATGTTTTTTATCTATAAACTGAGTTTTATATATCCTAGTTTTTATATATGCTGTAGCAGGAATGGTACACAGTTTCACTATAATTATTAAAGTACTGTTTATTGTTATAGCTGCAATTAATTAACTACTGCTCAACGTTATTATGCTATACCTGCTTAAATTTGGATACCTGATTGTACATGTACATGTATATGTGAAATTATGTACAGTTATAGTATAATAGAAATAGAGACAATTAAGTTGTGTATGCTGTATATTTATTACACCTTTACAAAATAAATATAAAAGCAAAATATAAAAAAATTAAAATAGTTTCATTACATATAAATAATGCCAAGTACCTAAGGAATACAATATATATTATTAAACATTATATTCATACTGAAAGTTTATTATCACTAAAATACTCCCTTCATAGTTCAATTTATTTGCTGTACCTTTTTATGTAATAAATAATCTTGTCTACTTCATGATCAGCATGCCCAGTCTATTATATTATGTGTTACGAAGTTTCAATAGTGTCTACATTTGTTCAGTTTACTTGGTTTGCTTGCTATTAATTACAAATTTTAAAATACTAAAAGTATTAATATTCAGTTCAAATGTTTAGTTTGTTCAGTCATTGTCCTACATGAAACATTCATGTAAATACATGTTTAATATATGTTTCTAAAAGGTAAAATTAAAATTTTACCTTCCAGAAGCCTCCCTTGAATAGATTTCCCATTTCATTATGTTGGTAGACAAAAAGTGCATTTCCAACATATTTACAAGGTAACATAGAAACAGTTTTGACTTAATTTCTCTGTATTAGCTGTATAAAACTCTAAGAATTATATGTATATACTAGCTAGGCCTAGAGAAATAATATACAATAAAAGAAAAAAAATGAAGATGCTTGCGTACATATGGATAACATGGTGTGTGACGATGTAAATTCTATATATGGTTAAACACGTACTGGTGTTTATAATTGTATGATGACACATTAGAATTGCAATTTCAGGTATATCTCTGGGGTATATCTAAGGAAACAGTGTGCCTGTAGAGAAGGATAGAACAAGATCATCTATATGTTATATATTTTCATTTTAGAGCAAAAAAATATTAAAATATTTTTTATCAGCTTGAATTAGTTGACGAATGATGTACTGTAAATTCCAATATTGGCACATTTACTTACTCATACATTCAAATTACTCATCTAGATAAAGAAATAATTTATCCAATGCTTATAAAACATTGTCTTCTATTTTAAAAAGTCAACACCTTTCCAAAAACTGACCATGGAAACCATATGGTATTCGAATTCCTTCTGGAACTTCAGCACGAGCAATTTCTTTAAAGGATTTGCCATCCAAAATCAACAAGAAATCTGGCGTGTTTGGTGTTACATCAGATATTCCACAGAGTACAATGCCTGAAAAAAATTTAAGATACTCCATATGCTGTAAAACATAACATTTGCATATTAGATGAGGAAAATTCCATTTAAAATGTATGGCCACCAGTTGGCCATATTGGAAGTGATCTGGGTCAAAATCAACACTGGACTCCATTTACTTGATTTAAAACAATCTCGAAATATATGATATCAGAGTTTTCAAAATATGGATAAAACAGTTTAACGGCTGAAAAAAATGTCAAAATTTCGGATCGCTGTTTCACTCACTTTTCTAAAATAATTCCTAGCCTTATTAAAACAATCATAACAAGATTTGTCATGTCTAATGCCCATCACATCCCTAGGATTACATCGTATAGCAGTTTGCAGCCCTGATTTGTATCTAATTGGCAGTGCAATTGCTGAAGTAGTTCCATTAAGAGTTACATAATTATATAAAGCATATAGGCTGTATTGGATACAATGCACACAGCTAAAAATGTTGAAGATTCGTACAGGCATCTGATCTACTACTCAAGGTGATTTTAAAATGTCACCTATCCTATTACGTCAGCCTGTGGCCTTCATAGAACTGCCTTTGAATTTTCCAGGCAGCACTTTGTCTTTGCAGGTATATATAGATGCAGTCTGAATAAAAGTAAACTAACGTCTGGGCTTATAACCATAGTAAATTTTTGTTATATTCCTTTAATTTAACAAGAGCGAAATAATTGGGTCTGACTTATTAAACTTTTGCAAACCGAGATAAGCATTTCTCTCTGTGTGATCCATCATCGTCTACCTGTCATGATAACTCATTCTGAATAGGTATCGCTGGAAAGCTTGGTTTTTGCTTAGCGGACTATGGATAAACTCTGGCAGGACAGAATGTAGAATGTATATGATCGACCCCCCCCCCCCCCCACCTGCTTAGTCCACTGTTATACCTACTATTGTAAGCTGCAATTTGCTTGGTTCAAGGCTTTTATGACTTTACATAGAAATAAAGAGATTATGATAATAAACAAAAATTGACTATGGTTAAGCCCAGACGTTAGTTGAGAAGATACAATTATAGTGTTACAGGACACTTGACTAACCAAATAATCAGAGGTTTTGTAAACTTTATAGATTGGATGACTCCAAACATGTGTCATGTCTAATATGACCAGCTGGTGAGTGTAACTTCTTATTACAACTTCAAAGAAAAGATTGAATAGAAAAGTATATATTCTGAATACTCACCATCATCTTCATCCTTGGCAATTGGGGAAGGCACAAAAATGGGCTCACTTGTGAACATATTGTTAGAACCTTTCCATGTTTTTGTTATCTTCTGTTCAATATCATGTTTCAAAATCTACAGAAAAAATAATTTAAACCTGTTATACAAATCAAGCAGCACATTATATATTATTATAGTAACGGAATAATTTAGTGTGTAGGTCTACTCATTAACTTGATTATGCCATTAATTTAACTGGCTGCTAATTCTGTTTTCCAAATTGCCAAAGTTGCAAAAAAAGAAATTATTCATCTTTGAGTAAGTTTTATAGTTCGAGACATAACAAGATATGTGCAATGCCAGATGCCTATCTCATCCCAAGAATTAGATCATGCTTCGTCTTCCTGGTATCTGGTATGCGATACAATATGATGTGCCCTCTCTGTAACAAACATAGCCACCATGCAGTCGCCAGAACTGCTTTTGCAGGCACATGCCCATCACTGTGAATAGTTTTAAAGCAATCTTTCCCTGTATTGAATTGTAAACTTTTGTTTATCGTCCAGTGAAAGTTTCGTCTCCATGGAAAGTGGCGCAGTTTGGTGTGCCCTCAGGAACAAAAATGGCCACTATAGACGCCCATATTGGAAATGATCAAGGTCAAAATTATAACCAACCTGTATTTTGACCAGTATTTACACTGTACGTATCAACAAAAAATGTCAAAGATTCGTGTCAGCATATAACCCACTTCACCTAGCCTAATTAATACACCCATCAAACTATGGCCTTCATGAATTCAACTTTGAATCTTCCAGTCAATGCTTCATCTTTCTCAAAGTGAGCGCAACACAATGAGCCCTCGGGAACAAACATGGCCACCAGTTGGCCCATATTGGAAGTCATCAAGGTCAAAATTATAACCGACCTGTATTTTGACCTTTACTTGCCTGTACCAAATATGAAGTTGGTTGAATAAAAACTGAAGCAATTCTATTACACACAAAGAAATGTTGGCATTTGACCCACTTCTCAATGTCATTTTGAAATGTCACCTAGCTTAATATGCCCATCAACCTATGGCCTTTGTGAATCCACCTTTGAATCGTCCAGCCAATGCTTTATTTTTTTTAAATGGGCACAACGTGACATGTGCTCTCGGGAACAAACATGATCACCAGTCGGCCAAATTGGAATCCAGGTCCTGCACTTTGACCTTTTTTACTTTCCCTGTTCCAAATATGAAGCAAATCTAATAAAAATTGAAGCTGTTATTGCGATTTAACATCAAGAACAAAAACCAGTTGGTCATCTTGGAAGTGGTCCAAGTCCAAATTACAACTATCCTGTACTTTGACCTGTATTTACCCTGTACTAAATATAAAGCTGATCGGATAAAAACTGAAGCAAGACAAAGTGTCCAGCTTGCACAACTAAAAATGCCAAGATTTGTATCGGCCTTTGACCTACTTCTCAAGGTCATTTTCAAATGTCACCAAGCCTAATACACCCACCAGCCAATTGCCTTCATGAATCCAACTTCGAATTGTCCAATCAACGCTTTGTCTTTCCCAAAATGGGCGCAACGTGATGTGCCCTCTCAGAACAAACACGGCCAACAGTCAGCTATTTTGGGAGTAATCCATGTCAAAATTATACCTATCCTGTACTTTGAAATTTACTTGCCCTGTACCAAATATAAAGCTGATTAGATAAAAACTGAAGTTTTTATCCAGGCGGCACAACAAAAAATTCTTATACGTATTTGACCTACTTCTGGTCATTTTAAAATGTCACCTGGCCTAATATGCCCATCAATCCATAGCCTTCGTGAATCGACCTTTGAATCATCCAGTCATTGCTTCAACTTTTATGAAATGGGCGCAACGTAATGTGCACTCTTGGGAACAAACATGGCCACCAGTCGGCCTTGTTGGCAGTAATCAGGGTCAAAATTATACTCGACCTGTACTTACCCTATACCAAATATGAAGATGTTCCAACAAATTCTGAAGCCGCTATAGCGAGAAAAAGAAAAGGTTACACCTGACGACGACACAGCCACCGAATATAGTACGATTTAGTGATGGGCATAAAAATTACTGAAATCAAATAATATGTTTATCTAATCCATATTTTAAACATCTAACTTATACATTGGCATCAGAACTGGCAGTCATAGCATTTCTTGAATTTCTTAAAAAATGTGGTTACCGAATTTTTATATATTCCATTACTTAATACTCCAGAGCCATAGAAAAACTTGTACTTTTTACCATTGCTTTTCCAATAATTAATAGTAGGCAAATCAAATCCTGCAAAAAAACAAGACATTTGTAATGTCAGACTATCAAATTACTAGGATGTAGGATAACATAACATTGCAGGTCATATATGGTTTGTAGCCCTGATTTGTAGCTGGGGTGTTCAATTTTTGAAGTATAGTTTCCTTAATTAAGTGTTACATATATTATGTAAAGCAAAGTACTGAGTAACAATAAATGTCAAAGACTTAGATCAGCAACTGACCCACCTTTCAAGGTCATTATGAAATCACCTAGCCTTTATATGGCCACCCACCTATGGCCTTTATAAATCTATCTTCAAATTCAGTACTTCGTCTTCCCGGCGTGAAGTGCAAAGTGATGCACTGTCCTGGGAACAAACATGGCCACCAGTCAACCATTATGAAAGTGATCTAGGTCAAAATCATAACTCACCTGTACTTTCTTTCGAATATGGCACAATGTGAAGAGCGCTCTCAGAAACAAACGGCCATATTGGAGGTAATCAAGGTCAAAATAATCAACATGTGCTTTTACCTGTATTTACCCTGTACCAAATAAGAAGCTGATCTGTTAAAAACTGAAACAGTTATTGCAAAACAAAAAATGACCTCTAAATGACCTTTACCATCATATTTTAATTTTATCAAGTTTTAACAATTTGAACAATTTTTACACATTGACCTCAGATTGATTCCATGATGACCTCTTGATGACCCTTACATTACAAATTGGTAACTTTCATGATATAAAACATCTGAATGATCTATCGATCTCAATGACATCTCAGATAACTTGTAAATTACATTTTAACCTCACATGTGAAGTTTCATCGAATTTTAATAATTTCTTTTGGCCATGTAAAGACTATACCTGCAGCTGCATACATGCCTTTAAATGACAAGTAAAATCATTTTTTGAAACTTTATGCAATTTGAAGATTTTGACCTTTTGGCCTCTAAATGACCTTTTGACTTCAAGGTCGATTCATCTTGTCTTGGGGATGACACCTGTCAAACCATCTGTAACAGTTGTTCCTGAACTACAACCTCTTTCCTGTAGAAAATGGTCGAAAAAAGAAAACAAAATCTGATATTTTGACCACAAGCGAATGGTAAAAATCGATGAACCAATGTAACATACAACGACAATGACAACCTCATCGCTACAAATATATGCCCATTCACAATGAGAACAAATTAACCTGACATGCCCTCTCGGAGACAACAAAGCTGCCACTCAATCAGCTTGCCAGTAATGTAGGTCATAATTACACCTGACCTGAATTGGACCTGCACTAACTCTCTTGTGCATTTGACCCACTTTTCATGGTCATTCAATAATATCACCTAGCCTTAAATGCCCACCAATCAATGGTCTTCTTGAATCCAACTTCGAATCGTCCAATCAAAGTTCCATTTTTCCGGAAATGGTTGCAACCTGACATATGTCCTCTTGGGAACAAGAGTGGCTGCTAGTCGACCATACTGTAAGTATATGTTGGTCAAAACTGCACATGACCGAAAGTTTTACCTGTATTTACTATGTACCGAATATGAATATGTTGGGATAAAAACTCAAGTTGTTGTAACGCACCATCTGGAGAAAAAACAGTCGGCCATCTTGGAAGTTTTCCTGGTCAAAGTCACATCAGAACTGTACCTTGATGTGTATTTGTCCTGTACCAAACATGAAGCTGATCTGATAATTTAAGACAAAAAAAGCTTTACACACAAATGAAATAAGTTGAAGATTAGGATCAGCATTTGATCCCCTTTTCAAGGTAACTGGAAAATGTCACTTTTTATTAGTGATATTAGTCTATTATGTCCACCAACCTGTGGCCTTTGGGACTCCACCATCGAAACGTCCAGTTCATGCCCACCCACTATGTGCAAGTGAATTTAATTCAATTTGCTTGGACAGAGATCATAAATTTACAAGAATTTTAAAGAACAAGTTCTGTAATAATTAGCGTTTTTACTTTTCTTCAAAATTGCTTTTTTTCGCAGCCTGTTTATGCGATTTTAGCCCACTATTCCACAGTCAGACATTTTTAATAGTTTCTTGTAAATGGCCTGGTGTTTTCTACATTTCACACATCACTTACTGATATTTGATTTTAGCATTTATCCCCTAATGAAAAATTAATATTTACAGTTAATATAAATTAACATTACATAAACTATTATTGTTTTTGACGAATTTAAACCCAGTATTTGTGCCCCCATTCTTACCCAGTGACAATTTTGTTTTGCTTGAAAATCAAAGCATCCTTCTTAATTGGTGTATGTTGAGTTTAAAATTTTTACATATATTTAACGAATTTGTGAATCAATTTTTTAATAAACATTTATTAATCAAAAATGCCCACATAATTTCGTGTCATTATACTGTATTCCATTTTTTATGTATTAATTACCCCGCATTTGTATTACTCAAACATCAAACTACAAACCTGGATCACATAAAATTTCCCCTGTACATTCAACAGAACCATCAGTTTGTAATATTGAGGTAGCAGTACTATCAACAGCAACCAAGTTCTCACCTGGTTCGGCTCCCTGAAAATTAAAAATATTCTTTTACCCCTACCTTTTGCAAATTTGATCACGCTAGAGAGGTACTTTATTGTCTGTAACAAATGGATAGAAGATAATGGAAACTGCCATTTCATGACAAAGTTATTTAGTTTATGATAGATATCTACTTAAAATACCAATATATCTACACTACCAAATGAAAGGACTCAATTTTTCTCACTGATACTACGTCTAGGCAATCACCTCTATCGGAGTGCAACTGTGTCCAGTAGATTACTTAGGTTGTCATTTATGGAATATTTTACTATTTTATATTTATGTTGTACATTCTATGTCCACTCCATATTGATACATTAAACGTCTTCTCAGTGGCAGTTCCTTGCACTTAACACAGACACTTATATTTCCCTAGCGTTTAATCCAGATGCTAACATTATGTGGCCTACTGTAAACTACATGAGGAGCGTATCCATGAGAATCGCGGGGTCCGTTTCTATGCAGTTATTTCAATAGACTGATGGAAAATAATTTCAAATACTGTATGATCTAGTGCAACAAAGGAGACCGTAACTAAAATTGATCCACCTCTTTCACTGTTAGCGGCAGCACAAAACGCCTCGGCGTACCAGGGACAGTAGATCCATCTACTTTTCTCAGGTGGTCCAGCATGACATTTGTTGCAGCCTTATAGTCAACAACATCACAAAAGTCGAGCACAATTTGGCCACTTTCTTCGTAAGCATTTATATGGTGAAAACAAACAACAGCTGGTGCAGTAAATTTTATGGGCAAGATCTCTCCTGTGTCTTTTCGTACAACATGGATTTTGGTCTGCGGATGAGAGAAGTATTATTACACAAGAAATGTAGTCATTTCTCACCTGTTCTGGCAAGTGGAAATGGTAACTTATAGTGGCCTGAGCTATACTTGGATGTTGAGTTGAATAAAAACAGTGAGTGTCAATAACTCAACAACATGCTATTTTAGTGAAAACTGTGAGTAATTGACTTGACTGCGTACAAGCCAACATCCCACTGTTTTTATCAAATAGCATGTTGGCAACTTGATTTTCAAGTTTTTACAATGCGACAACTCGACTATATCTCAGACCCACCTTAGTAACTTGATAGATGCGAACAAATGACACCAATTTTAACTTATTCTTTAAAAGCTTTACTTTATTTTTATGTAGGTCCCGAGATGTGGATATACTAGGTTTGGTTTACTCTTGGCCTGGGACTCTTGACATAATTAATTTATGTTGTTTATATAGTGGTTGCAAAAATGGGATCAACTATTTTTTATAAATTAATTTAATTATTACGCACCTTCAAGTCTTTGCGATATTCAAAACATCCAGCAACAGGTTTCTTCATAAACTGATTTGCCATGACTTTTAGAACATTGATATAAAATGGTTGTTCGAGCAGAATGATGTGATTCTTTGTCATACCAAAACTGTGATAGTAACAGGGACTGGCTTTAAACTGACCTCTGATTGTGGCTATGATGGATGCTTTGTCAAAAGCATGAGGGGCCCCATCTGAAAGTATGACCATTAGCTCACTTTTGGTATCCAGTTTCCAAGAAAAAGTGAATATAATTGACCTGCTAGATTCCAGTGTATTAATTATATTTGACGTTTTTACTTGGTTACGCTTCAAAATGGTTTATGCTGTATTCATTATTTAATTTCTATTCAGACAAATATGTAGCATACTCATTCATTATACTACCTTCACTCTGCTGACCTAATTATTACCTGGAGTCAGCTACCATATGGTACACCAACAATCAAAAGGGTTGTTTCCTGTTGTTTATTTCTGTATACTTTACGGTTGCATTTTATTTAAATATTTTATATCTTTGAATATATCTACCATTTAAAATCAATCATTGCTAAAACGTGCCCCAGGTCAAAAGTCATTATCAAGACTGCATGTTCTCGTACAGATAAACTTTACCTGTGCTTTTCCCACTAGGTGGCACTTTGATTACGCAGTATTTTGGTCCTCCTTCAAACGAACTTCCCATATTGTACATGGTTCCATCTTCCTCAAAATGAGGATGAGCAGTAGCCAAATTGACACTTACAAGCTTAGACAAATTCAACTACAAGAAACAGAATACACAGAATACAAACTATACAGATCATACATATCACTTTTTTAAATTTTGCTATTACACTAACAAAACACACTTTAAAACAACGGAAAGTAAAAATGCTGTTGAGAATATCCCCATCTAATAGTTCTTACCACTGAAAAACATTCTAGTGTATATAATGACATACGTGTTCAACAAGCGTTTTTCAATACCGCTAAATAAATCTTATTTCCTGATTTCCATAAGTTTCTAAAAATTCTATTTCATTTCTGCCACAAATTTACATCTTTTCTTTAATAAAGTTTATAATACTTTCTTTGTTTTTCAAAAATTATTAGAAATCTATCTTTTATTCTTATTCGCAAATTTGCTTTACCTTGTCCTGTGTGTGTAAATCTGATGGATCAAACTTCCTTAATAATGGAGTTTCCGTAGCAACATAGCATTCGTCATTTTTAAATGGTAAAATATTAACATTACAGTTGTCAGACATCTCTTGCTGCAAAGATGGTGTAAAGTATGAAAAAAATCTGAAAATAATTTTCAAAATAGACAGTTATACAATAAATCCTAAAACGTAAATAATGAAGATACTAGCTTCAAATATTCTTCATAAAAAATGAACCAATTTTATCCAAACTCGGTGCGGCTTCTTTTAGAGAAGTTTACATCATTTTCTAAAGATTCTGTAACCTCAGTTTATTTAAGAAGATACAGTATAATACACATATATGTTAGTTCAGCCTGCTAAATGAGGACCTGATCAACCCTGAAAATGGCCTAAGTACATTATTAGACTCCCCATCCAACTCAATAGGAAAACGTTGTAACGTTCATGCACATGCATACAGTATCAAATAGAGCAACATTCCCCGAACTATTATCTTTTTATAATGTGAGCGTACACTCTTTCATATACTACTAGAATAATTTTTCATGCGGTCTTGTCCATTCTGATTTTGAAAAAATCATGTTAGTATACAAAATCAACCCATGAATCTCACTATTCCAGTGGCAAATAAGCCCAAATTGATATTCAGATTTTTTAAAAATTGTAATGATCTCTGGAATTTTAGTGCTTTAGTCAGAAAGTACAACATGTTGACATTACAAAACACCCAAATTAAAACAACCCCCCCCCCCAAAAAATACTTGTATTAATATGCCGGTGCTATATTCGTATGTAGTGTCAACAAATCCTCGTGCTATATGATGTACTTATTATCATATGCAAAATATCATCTACAAGTGTCAAAAACCTTACCGGCTGAACAAGCTTTTACAGGGATCAGGATAAGCCACAGTACCAAATTCAGTTACAGTGATTCGTTGAGCTTCCATGTTTTTGTTGTATGTATCACTACGCAGAAATCTTAAAAAGAAGACAAATTTAGGCATGTAGTATTAAAAAGAAGAACAAACATCACAGCATTATACCAGTGTAAGTTAAATACTGCAATACCACTAGCAACATTGTCTCAACTACACAAAAGCAACAACTGTTGCCAGAAAACTTTCGGCACGAAGAAGGCATAACTGTAATTCTAACATGTGTCGATACTCAGTCTTTACACTCAAATGATATATAATGACTGATTTACCAAGTTCTTATTAAAAATTGCAGGTAAATCGTGCACATAATTGTCTACTTTTCCTCGATCGCCATTGCAACCAGTCACACTGCAATGAAGAAGACATATCATTTATAATAATTTTAAATTCTCTAATTTCGTCTTGAAAGATGCAACGTACCTCATTTAATATCACTGAATGTTTGACATGGCTCTCGAAACAATTTTAAAATGTTAGAAACTAGTATAAAATATATTGATGAATATATATTAGGTCAAAGTCAAATTTACATCACATAAATCTAGGTAATATACATGCACATACGGGGTGACCGGAAATAAATGCGCCAAGTTTGAACTAAATGCACCAAGTTTAAAATTTTATAAGGTTTTTTTTTTATATGTGCTTGCCAAATTTAACATAACTAAAGACAATTCATTTCTGCATTGGTATATTATGACATTATTAAAATTTATTTGAAGAGTATTTGTGTTGTTTTTATGTATTTTGTAAACTATAGCATTTTTGAGCTTTAAAGCCTGAAAAAAATTAATAACAGCTTTATTTCATTGATAACAATTATATTCTGAAATTTAGTATGTTTTGATGATTTAATTTGGTACAGAGAAATGAAACAGAGCCAAACAATCTTTTATTCTTGCTTGAAATTTTTATTATATCAAATTTTGTACCTGGAAAAATCCAAGATGGCTGCCATTTTGGGCCATACAGGGGTGTTCAAATATTTATATTTTTGCCAATAAATAGATTAAATATCAACTAAAAGTTATATCACAAAACTCAGTAACGAAAAAGCCACTTCCTAAAATGCAATAGAATCAAGGGAGAATGTATTTGAACAAAAAGTATTAAAAAAACAAATGAGTAAAAATAATGCTTTCCACCTGCTTTCTAATCACCAAAAATAAGTGTTATTTAAAAGTATATATATTATCACAACTAAAATGTCAAAATTTTACACTGAACTTACTTAAAACTATAAAAGGGCAGAAAACTGTTCCAAATATTCCAAAAAGTTGAAATCTCATTAAAATTTGATATCGGGATGGGTAAAAGAATAGCACCATAAAATTAAAAAGATGACATACATGAAGCAGATAAGCTTAGTAATCTAAAGACGACATCAATACAATTATTTTGATACCTTTTTTCTAATTACTAACCAAAATTCCTTGCGTAAAACTTATTTAAAACTTGGCTGATTTACTTCCGGTCACAGTGTAGACTATGATACGATATTTCCTATTGGAAGAAATGTATTTAAAAAATATGAAAATGTATGCATTCGATCTATATCTCAAAAAATATAGATCAAAATTACTATTTCTATATACATTCTGTACAACTCCTGGAAGTACAGCTGTGTATCAAATGTCGATTGCCTAAGACAAACATTATTGAAGTTTTCTAAGAAACTTTCATAAATTTGATTGTGATACCTGCCTCTTGTATCTTTTAGCTGCTAAAGGGCAGTAAAAAAGCCAGAAGATCATGCTCTTACATCCCTTAGTTTCTCGTGTGTCACACGTTCAGTTAAATGTCCAAATTCTCAATTTGCTACCACATTTCAAAAGGTTTGCAACTATGCATACAGATCAGTTATTTTTGAAGATTTTATGTAATTATACTTAAACCACATAATGTATGATTTTGACTTGTAGGACCATGATAAATTTTTTCTTAAAGTTCACACAATGTGGTTATGTAGGTACTATCCATTTTTTTGAAATTCCTTTTATGTGTTTTATATAATTTGCACAAAAAGTTAAGAATTTTTTATTAATATTTCTTTAATGGGTCAGAATACAATTATTATTTTTTTCAGTTATACAAAGTAATCAATACCCTATACAATATCAAACAGGGCACACCTGCTGAGCATGTTTATTGAAAAACAAAACTTGTTTCTCCTGTGTAC
Source organism: Phoronis ovalis (assembly GCA_028565635.1). Classification (NCBI taxonomy): domain Eukaryota; kingdom Metazoa; phylum Phoronida; family Phoronidae; genus Phoronis; species Phoronis ovalis. Next base: position 22,688 of record JAOXYB010052834.1, read on the forward strand.
CAATTTAAAAATGACAATTTCAGCAGTGGCTTAAGATTTCACATTGGGAATTTTCCAAGATGTTGAAAGTGGTGTTCTTTATTATTAATTTTGTAATTTCCAATAAAACATATTTTTATTCGGTATCTTGTGTGCCTTCCTGCTGCATCAAATCATTCCCTACACATGTTGCTCACATTCTGTAGCAAGTGGTTTGTTGTTTTATGGATAGATATTATTCCCCATTTCCATTGGTGTCTGGCTAGCTTTAATATGACAATTTGTCAAGTGTGTCACCAGGTTTGTTTAGCTGCCTTAGCTGGATGGCATGATGTCAGACCATGTAAATACAGTCAGCTGCAGGCTTTTAGCCAGCGACCCGTCATTCCGTCAAATCAGTGACGGGTTATAATTTTCAATTGACGGTTAAAATTTTGGCTGTACAGCGAAAAGGGGGCAGAAAAAATATTATTAATGATAGATATTGTTAATATATTAGTTAATATTATTGATGGCACAAATACAATTTCAAATAAATCCATTTGATGGGTGGTTGGTCCCAAACTAACATATTAAACAAACATCAGCTATCCTGTTTTAGGCCTCTGCGGCATAATTCCCTAACATGTGTTTTTGAATCTACAATGTATCTCTGCAATTTCAGGGGTTACTTTAGGAATTCCCAACTAGGACTGATCCAGTAATTAATGACTGATATTTTATATGAGAATTATTATGGCTGACGCTAAAATAAACTAAGAAACAGGCAGTAACATTTTCTATAACAGCATTTATACTATGGCATATCTTTCAAGAGCTTTTTACTGATTATCCTAATTATATTTCAGTAAAACGAACGCATGATAAACTACCGTGCCTGTCCTGCAGTACGTTGTATTCCGGGGGTTGTATTACAAATTTACATTCAACTGGTATAACAAAACTTGGCTGTATCCAAGGGACTAAAAGTGGTAGATCCCATTTTTTACAAGAAAGAATTTGAGCCTTTTAGTTTTGTTTTTTTTATTAGTATACTCTCTAATTTTCTGATACATTTTTGGGAAAAACTGTACCAGGTGTTTTATACAAAGTTTAATGTGATTTTTCATATTGAAATTTTGGAAATTATTGTACTAAAACGGATATTTTTAAGATTATAGTTATTACACCCCAAGCTTAGTAGAATATTCTCATATGCTAATAGAGTAAAGGACCTGTCAGATCAAAGCAAAATGTTTCAATTTAGGTTTCAAAATGATCATATACATGTCAGGACCACACATATTTAGTAGAAAGTTGCCAAGGAATTTGAATTTTGTTGGGTCCAATTCCAAGTCATGCAAATAATTTTTTACACATTTTATTTTATACATGTTCAGTGAAAATAACAAAGAATCCTATTATATGATGATTTAATATATCTTTGTTCATGTCGATTGTCTTATAAAATAGCTTAAAAACGAACAGCTTTGTTTTTGAAATGCATACCTGTCAAGTTGCAATAATTTTTGGGAGGGAGATTTTTTGTAAATTTTGATCGCGGACCAGCAACAGCAGCGCCAAAGAAGCTAGCGTGCGGCCTTTTGTGCGCAGGAGGGGTCACTCTCTAGAACAGGGGGAGTGTGGAGGATTAACTCTCTTGATAAAACAATTTGATTTCTGATGCTGCTTCCTGCTATCTGGTGCATCAGAGTACAGTCTGAAAATATTTGCCTTAAAAAAATGTGTTTTCCAAAGTTAAAAGTACAAGAGTTGCACAACAAAAAAAAATGAATATAGTCATCATGCATGTTAATTCTTTAAATTTGTTGCAAATGCAAAAAATATATATCTTATTTTTAATTCATTTATAATTACTTTATTTATAATAAAAATACTTATTTCGTGTGTTTCAATACCAGTGTTTTAATTTCTGAGTAAAGTAATTCATAAATTTTATTCATATAACAATAAAGCAAAAATAAAGTTTCTGCTTTTTTCAACTCTTCATACTTAAAAAAGTAAAAAAGAATCTAAATGATTATATCTTGTGTTATCACATACCACAGTTTTTTTTCATGACCCTGAAAGTGGTTCAACCGTCTGCCGATAGGAAAATTACGCATTTTTCGTATGTCAATTAAGTTAGTTCCCTTTTCATTTTTTCCCAAGGAAAAAGGAATTATTATCTTTTTCCTTATCCGATTGAGGGTTTCATGCAAAAAAGTGATCGATTAACACTTTATCACCGTGGATACATAAATAACTGAAGTGTCATCAAATATATAATTTGCTTTAATCTTTGCATGTATGTTGAATTACAAATGAATCACATACATACAATGAACCATATACAATATTCAAGTGATTTAATTATAATAAATATAATTATGAAAACAAAATGAAATCATATTCCGCCAAAAGACATCAGAAGTGATTATTACTGTTATTAAATAAACTAGTTGTTTTTAGTCTTTAAACAAAAATAAAAAGATTTTATCAAGGCAATTTTTAACTTTATCCCATTTCTGATTTTTGCTTTCAGGAATAATGCACAAAATCTGAAAACACGAGAAATAAACCAGATTTTAATAATACTTGAATTTATACAGTTGAATACTTCAGCTTAAAAATATAATTTATTTGTTACAAAAGCATTTTAGTAAATAAATCGAGCGGGAATTTCCACGAAAATTTATTTCTTGGAAATAGGGATACGTATGTACCAGCCTCGTTATTGAGAAAGTCAAACTACTGCATTACGCCAACTACATGCGCATGCTTTAATCCCAAATACTTGTACAGTACATAACATGCCTTATTTTTCGCAAAATGATATGAAGATGTAGTTGAAAATAAATTCATCTCTGCTCTGTTCAAACAATCAGTATGCCTTCATCAAGAACGTAGGTTATTATTAGTAACCAGACTGCAACACGCTTTTGATACAATACGGTATTCATAACAAATTCGTGTACTTTTACTATCGGATCAGAAGTCGCATGTATAATAATAACAGAATAGTCCTTAGTAAAAAGACACACACAGATACGATCGAACCAACAGGAAACAAGTGTATTAATTTGGTATATTTTGGACGATCTCATTTAACGGAGCACGCTCCAGAAAGTTGATATAGGTGAAAATATTATTATTGTTTTAAACTGAAAAGCTTAAGATTGTCAACAATAATTTCACTTATCTAAGACAATTAAGTTAGTTCTAGATTCCTTGTTAAATATTAAGGAAAATGAATATATGCAATTTTGTCTTATTAAAGGAAAAGGGAACTGTTCCTTTGTTCTTTCTTATTCGAATGCATGCTTGAATAGAGAGAAAAGATGATCCAACTAGACATTCGGTGAGTTGTAAACAACTCCGAGAGTGTACCCCCAGCCAAGAATGCTGTCAGTTGGAGAGACTGG
>JAOXYB010052835.1:0-11480 GCA_028565635.1 Phoronis ovalis
TAGTCTTGAACATTAAAAAATAGGAAAATATAAATTCACGTCACATTTTTATGTTTCATTTGTTGCACAGACACGAGCTCCTGATGACTTAGTGGATTTCCCCAGGGCAAACATCAAATCAACAACAATAAAAAATACCCTGGATTGGCCCACTTTGTTAACTAAACATATGTATGAGTCATACTGAAAATAAAAGTGGTCACATGAGATCATACATTGCTTTTTTATTGATTACATACCCTCATGCTCAGTCTTATGATGTTGCATAAACAACAGAATTTATCATATGACTGGTAAATTTACATTTTTCGATGCCCAGTATACACGTGAAATTGGCAAAATACTAACTCCGCGTGATAATGGATTCATTGTTTTATATTGCTTTAACTATCGTGACACTTATATCATGTATTGCATGTAATAGTTTTCAATGTAAGTGCCATTTCCAGGGTATTAAAGATTAAAACGATCGACCATTCGAAGATACGGTATTAGCACTTTACACAGTTACATACACCTGTGCATATATAGCTGTACTGTGAGGAAATGAATTTACCAGCTAGGATGCATCATATCCCTAATGATATACCTGTCATGTGTTTGACATGTGTTTGATGCATATTAGTACTACGGATTCCTAGCTATGAGCTTATTTTAGTACCTCGCGATCGTATAATTGCGAGTCTGTCGGGGTAAAAATAGTTGCAATTGTGATTATAGTAGGAGTGCATGGGTCTAGTATATACAATTTAAGGCGGCTAGTCTCATTCAGGTACTGTATGTACACTTTAAACTCGAAATATAGACTAATAGAAGTATTCATATTTGGAAAGGTAATAATACATATAAGGATTACGAAAAGTATTTTTTATGCAAATAGTCTCTTGCTGCTCACATAATCATGTGTCAGGTAGGAAATGTAAATTTTCAAAATCTTCAAGTTATTACCTTTTAAAAATGTATACTTTTGCCTTGTTATCTTTTCATTTAACTGTTCAAAATTTGACAAGAAGTTTATAGTTCCAATAAGTTGTACCAGGCATACTCGTCACAGTAAAAATAAAAAGTTCTAAAAAAGATTAAAGATAAATAAGTTATTTCATGTTTTTGGTTTAACTTATATATCTAAAAATATTTTATAACAGTGTTCCTTGTAGGGCTGTTCTGCGTTTTGTTGAACGTGAGCGGGAAGGTATATCTAAAACACTCCACTATATACCTACAATATTTTCAACTATCATAAATCGCAAGAATTTATAAGGGACCCTTGACAACATCCATGTTCCAGCAATGTATATTAAATCTTATACATTCCAAAATAAGTGCTTTGCGTTTCACTTGACACAAAACTAATATTACTAACCCTCACCATCACCTGATCACCTGCACGAAGACTAAGAACTGCTCCTATATAACTTGTACGTAACTCGTAATCTTTTTTCTTGCTCCAGCACTTTGTTTCAGCACTTCTTAGTAAACTGTCTTCATGATTGTTGGGATAATCTTCGTTGAACCTATATACAGCGTGCCACAATCTATTCGAACCTCCTGAAAACGGATCCGATGATTCTAGGCCGGACAAGGATGCTAGATCATCAGTCCGTGCAAAGGTTTGAACGAAAAACACTTGTGAATAAACGTAATAATTTCCCGTTTCCAAGACAACTAGGCGACCATCTTGGTAACCAAGGCCTGTTCTAAAACCTTTATCTCGATCATCTAACCATTCTCTAAGTTCCTGTCCTTCGGAATCTATATACAGTAAAAACATAATTACGTGTAAACTAATTAAAGAGGATATCTATTGTACAGATACGAATACAATATCTTTGCTTCGAATAGAAACACCCTTTGGTATACGTAATCCGGTGGAGTTGTTACATAATAAATAAACTGTCCGCTGTAAAGAGACGTCTCCTTGATGTCAAAATATACTTACCTCCATGGAGTAGGTATGACGGACCCCCTCTAACAAGATGTGCTGCAATGTTATCACCGGAGTGTTTGGTGCAGTTTGCAAAATTTGTTGTTTCCGATGGTCTACACAAATTGCCTAAAATTGAAATTGAATCTGTTTATTATTTAATGATGGGGGATTACGATCGATGTGACCTGGGAAATAAAAACTGGATATCCTTTGAGAGTATTAATTAATTAATTACAATAACAAGGATATCCTAAATAATAAAATGAACGTTTCCTGTGACATCCTCGTGTGTATTCTTTCCATTCCAGTTGACGAAATCAGATTTAATAAATCAAAAGTGAAGCTTTTAATTTTTAAGCAAGTAGCTTTTCAGCCTTTATGTTCTGTTCCTGGCTTAGTGTGCCTAAGAGAATTTGTAATCAAAGGATCAATGCCCTATATAATACAAATATTATTACGTGTGCCTGATTTCGTGTGTTATTCGTCTACACTATATATATTAAACAACTATTTTGTATAAAGACAGAGAACATTTACTAATCCTGTATCACATGGATTGATTGATACTATTGCTATATTAATATTTCAGCTAGAGAAAGAATGGCATTGCAATTTTAGTAAGCTTGAGCGGAATTATACATAGCAATTAATAGGTGATTTATACATTGAGTTTTTTAATTTCCAGATTTATCACAATATATTGTACCTGTCATCGCTTACGACAAGTGGAATAGTGATCAAACTTTCACCTAATAAAATACCAATGTCCATTGTAGAACTATTCTTTCCCTAGCTGTAATGCATGCGCCTAAATTATGCAAAAATGACAGGTTTGATATATTTGCTCACCTTTTATTAATTCAGTATTAACCTTTCGTTCTGCAATCTACAATAAACTTAATGTTTAAAATACAAGATCACACACGCATTACTACTTTGTGTTATCATAAAAATACGTTTATTTATCAAGCATAACAAAGCCTGGGCTTAATAATAAATAAATAATATTTTTCATAAGAGTGACTTTAACCATAACCTACATTTACATGACCTATACCCGGGACCTATAGTACATTTATCAAATCTGCACAATACAAATGCCAAACTATAATCTATTCAGCAAGAAAGCTAATACATGTATGTGCTCCGGTTATATAGTTTATGACTTTATACGTACCTTTAATATTTCTTAAATTTTCATTGTTGAAAGTTCAGGCATTAATTTGATAAAGTTTTACTTACTGTTTTTACGAATGTCCAGAAATCTTGAAAGTTTTTCACACAGCATGTCTTTTCGTTTTCGTCAATTGTGAAATATTTCGTTACTTCAACAGAACCACCGTGCAAGTATACGTTTTTCAGTTCACTGCAGTCTAAACAAAAACCAGTTTCTTTCTTCATTTGGCTCTTCGGATTCTGATTCTGGTTCTTGATCGGTCGATCTTCTGAAAGCCTGCATACTGCATTTTGTAACAGAATCAACCAAACTAGTATTAGTACACGTACAATCCACAAGGTGATTCTTGAAATATAACGGACTTTTTTGGAACAAATCAACTTAACTTTCTTCTTTATGACATTCTGGTCATTAATAACGGCATCCACATCGACCTTAGTGTGTTCATTCTGTGATACCTTGTAATACAAATGTGATTCTGCAGAGCCGTTACAATGACACTTCGTAGAATTGCTGCTTTCCATTTAGAATGATTAAAGTACCAGTCAGCGTTACCAGTCAGTTTCAAGGAACATTTCGTTTCTTTAACCAGTAAGTAATCTATTGTTATCAAACAGTTGACATATATATAGCGTGCCGTGCTTTTATAGGATTTCCCCAATCTATTTAAAGAATTTGCCTTTGTATTAAGTCTTTGTTGTAATTCTAGCTACAAACATGTGATCATATATGCAGTTTTATATCTTTGTTTTTCTTGGTGAAAACATGTTTTTCCCAAAATGGACGCTGTTAGCCACAAACAGCTTAACTATTTGAACAAGGTTAGCTTCTAGTTAATAATATCAAGTAAAGTTACACGAAATAGATAGATTATAGTTCACCCCTAATTTGGGAGTAGTAGAGTGATTTTTTTCTATTTTCTATCGGTTACATTTCATTGTTTGTACACCCAGCTAATCAGCAGTTTTTGGGCGAAGACTTCTTTCAAGATAACTGAATAAAAAAATAATGATTCGTAAATGATGACTCGAGGTACCTATAGCTTATCAATGGTTGTCACTGGAGTCGGCCCGTCTTCTACAGGTGTTCTTTCTTTCTTTGTGTGATATCCAACATCTGCTGTTTTTTATTTTTGTCTTGTAAACAGCTGGAACTCAAGATTATATTTTGAAATATATGAAAACATACAGGATAAATATTACCACGACAAAAGGGATACAGAATAACAAAGGTATGCTTTAAAAATTGTACACTGTTATAGGGATTTAAATATATAGCGTATTTTTCTAAAATTTAGTTGTTCAGCAAAGCCTATTTGAAAAGGTGTACAATATTATTTGGAACTTTTTAAAAATTTATTCATATACATTAAGGTATCGAAAAAGTTGGCACCTTTCGTAACTTTTCAAATATAAATTTGAAATAAAAACAAAGAAAATTTATCTAGGAGTAATTACAATTTCAATTTGCGCTTGTAAGTTGTTCGATTACCTGGAATATCCAAATAATTCAAGTATTTTTAAATTATGTGTCAAAAAATTTGGCACTTTCTAGCTAGATCTGCGCTTTGTGTTTACGCGTTATAAAGGCTTACTGGCAAAATATCGCACGTTAATCGTGCAGTTTATCTTGCTTGTTTATATTTGTATAATGATAAAAATAAGAACTGTTTGCAACCTCTAAATGTAAATATGACAGTTAGAAATAGGTCAATATATAATATTTTATGACAATAAAACAAAGTCAGTGGCAGATTTAATGGTGTGGACGGTTCTTGTTTTCTCCGTACTCCCTCTGATCGTTTACCACACATTTCTTTAAAAAAATGAAAAAGTGGTGTCAAGTCAAGAGGGAGGCAGAACTCAACATATTTATATATGTACAAAACGTAGATCTCTGAAACTGAAAACATTGATTGCAGAACGAACGCGTAAAAACCATAGAACTTGTAAGTCAATAAATAAATAAATATTATGTATTTTTCGCCTGAAAACATCTTATGATTGTCAGAAAGGAGAACTCAGGATTTGCAAGCATATTATGAGTTGGTGAATTGATATCTTGGTGAATTGCTTTTGAAAACTGGGGTGAATGGTAAATAGCACAATTTGCTGGTGAACACGAATGAGGTTTAGAAATTGATGGTGAATGGTGAATTTACCTTTTTTTAAGTGGTGAATGGTGATTTGTGGGGTATACACTCTTTCTTGTTAAAGCACGAGCATTGGACCAAATAACGGACCGAGTTTGATGTTCTTAGGAATGAAGTAAATTACGCATTGGTCTATGTAGCGGCGAAGCGCAGGTGCACAATATACATATAAATACAAACTTTACTAAAGTCCACAAAGACACAACTAGAAAACAATAAAAAAAAATCTAAAAAATAATTATTAAAACTGTTGAAGAGCCAAGTCAGATATTGTTTACAAAATGAATATATTACTCTATTGATTTCTTAGAAAAATAAAAGTTCTAAATACAGGCGATATCGATTCTCGGTTTCTGTTTCGGTTTCTATTCACCTTTAATTGTCATTACGATCGGAGAGACTGAAGGGAGAACATGTCGGATATACTGACAATTACAGGCAGTTCTGAAGAAAGTGCTGACCAATTTTGGTTCCAAGATGCTTACGGCAATAAGGTGGAAATTGCTAATATTGGAACAAAAGTTGAGCTAGTTGTTGTGTCTTGCACCGACTGGAGCACTAAGGCATCCGAGTCGAAGTGGAATCCCATGCTCCACTGTGGAGTAATATTCTCTGGCAACACTTTCAATATAAATGGTGAAAACTATGAGTATTGCCTTACTCATGCTCTAAATAATGGTAACGATTGCAAGAAGACTTTAATTAAAATACAGGTAACTAAACCAATGCGTGTGAGAGGGGGTCCCAATAGGTCCCATTACTTCAGAATCTTCGTCTACATGTTTTACAGGAAACCAGTGATCTTTACTACAATAGTTATGCAACTCTTCCTTCCCCAGAATGCTATTGCCAATAACCTAGAAATACACAAAAATGTATATAAAGATATAAATTTTAACAGAAATTTTTTTTTTTGGTTTTCTCAAAACATTTTTATGGAATACTAGTCTAGTTTCGTATTTCTGTAAAATATAATTTTTTCATTCCATTGAGTTGTCTCAATTACAACACAAAAGTAAACACTTAGGCTTGGCACACTGCCTTTTAATTATATCATTTGTTAACACTCACTAACCGTATGAAAACATGGGTCTACTACTTGTAAACATCTACTTGCAATGTGAACATTAATTTAGCTTCAGTAAAATTTAGCTATAATTAGATAGCAGGCATTGGTTTGTCCTGTGACGTGTTATGTCTTTCCTTATATGGGCAAGTGGAAGGTGATTGACTGAGCATTGTTAACATTGTGTGAATGGAGTTGAAACCGCCGTTTTCACTTTGTTGTATGTGTTTTTCCATCACAGTCGAAAAAAGAAAGATTTTTTCATACTGCGCTTAAATGTAGTCAATAACAAACTAAATTGAATGGTGGAAACAAAAAAATAGGTTACCGACTTACTTTTTGAGTTTTTTGAACTGTTATTTTAGGTCATTTTGCATTATTTTCAATGGGAAATATGGCTAAAATCGCAATCGTAGTTTCATGGATTTTTTCCAAACTCATCTACCTTTTAAAGCTCCTTAAAATCTATCCAATAAAGTAAAAAATATACATGTTATCGAGCTTGTTTAAAAAATACTATCCGTGTTTATTGTTCACGAGTTGGTATGACGTCATTTTCGCAGGGTTTTTTTCTGTTTCTTCGAATTCTATAACGTTGTGTACTTAATGTGTATTTGCTTGTAAAAGTTAAAAATTCTTGTTTATTAATTTAAAATAAACAAATGTCGATTTCAAGTCTGAGCCGTAAATGATTTGAATGACTGAACGCTGGGGTATCCGTTTTCTTTTGAATGTTATTGCTTGTAGGCGACGCATCTGACTGTTGTATTTATTTTTGCAATTTGATTTTAATTGCTTATTTTTAGATCAGAACTATAAAAAAAACTATTTAATTAAAATAATGAGAGTAGGTGTGCTTAGAACACTGAGACGCAGACCTATCTGTTCAGGGCCGTAAGACACTTTATCAAAAGGGGGGGTGCTTTTGTAGTGTTTTTAGAATAAATTAATGTTGTTTAGGTGTGTCGATTGTATAAATTTTTACTCATGTATACTCCTGTTACAAATAATAAAGACACATTATATTTGTACGCAGATTACTTACTACTCAGAAAGATTAAAACTGGAGATTGTTTGCTAAATTATTCATACAAAATACTTTTATTGCAATAAAATACGAGATTTCTTTTGAGGAAAAAATAATAAAAATATTTGCTATCCGAATATTACTTTGTAAATGTAGAAACTGACTGAAATGTGCGACATACATTTATTTCTACGCAAATTAGTTATTACTCAGAAATATTAAAACAGAAGATAGTTTTACTAAATTACTGATACAAAATACTTTTATTGCAATAAAATATAAGGCTCCTTGAAGAAAAAAAAATCGTAAAAACACCTGTTATATGGATTTTATTTCGTAAATGTAGAAACTGACGGAAATGCGTGATATGTTTGCAAAAATCTTGCACTCCCAAGCAAATTTATTATTTTGTCTATTTTCACTTACTACCCAATCTTCGCTCAAGATGTTATTATTGTATTATTTTAAATTATTAATTACACGTATGAACAGAAAAAATCATTAAATTGCCTAAAAAGTTGCAAAACTCATTTTAGTTAATGTATATAGTTGCGTTATATATGTAGTTGTGTTATATGGCACGAGGTCACAAATGGTGCAACCGCAGTGTTTGCGCAAAGGCTAACTGTAAATAGTGCAAAAACTTTAAATTTATGATTTTTCTTTTTTTTTTCATTTTCGCACCTAACGCACCGCCAACCCCCCATCTCACGGGCCTGTTGTTGCTGTGGAATGTCATTTTGTCTCAAGAAATGTCTATGTCGCTCAATGTCTGCATATTACTACAAAACATGTTTTATATACTAAATATAATACGGTTACTATAAAATAATCATTTCGATTGCACATTGCAATTGTTTTAGGAATACTTTGTTTCAGTACACACTTGAAGGGAGTCTCGTATCAAATATGAAAGAATTATGAGCAACTATAGGACTACTTTGCTTTTCCTACATATGCATGATATCCAGGATATAAAGCTATCAAAACTAATTTCTGCTCCTGACCATACATGTTCTCGGTTGTGGTACATTGTTCCCTGTTGGACAGTTATTCTAGTAATTTCAAATGCTTTTTTATATAATATTCACCGTTGCCACCACAAATGTTGAAACAACTCTAGATTGCCCAACGGCTGTTTCTATTTGCATGATCTCACTTGTTTTCCGTTATTGGATTTATATAGTGTCAAATTGACGAAGAGTAATGTATTTTTATTTTATAAAAAAAATTACGCTTATGCGCTAAAACTTTGTGATTTAAACCTAGCGATTCGGGCTGAAAAACAAAAATAATCCTTAATAAACTTCAACCACTTTAAAGCAGTAAGCACCATTTTAAGCCAGTAACATTGATAATTAATAAGGACGTAATAATAATAAAAAGTGCACGTTGTGACGTAAGAAATGACGTACTGATGGTGCGTGTGAATAACTGTGATGCTTATCCTTAACGCGGCGAGATCCGTTCGGGACAGGTTATTCGCACTTTACACTTTGAGTCGAATTTTAAGAGCACTTTATGTAATCAGCAAGGGGACCATTTTGGTTAATTACAAAAAAATATGTCTAACACCTTTGCAGATACTAAGCCAAAATTTGTCCAAAAAAATAACTTCCAACTAGGAACTGTGTTGACTTTTCTAAGATTTTTTAAATATGTTTTAGTTCTGGCAGTTGAATTTTGGAAAGAAAGTCATAATTTATCATTTAAATGATACAGAATTTTAAAATCTGAGATACAGCTGTGGATCCGGAGTTCTCTATTTGAAGTTAATCTTGGCCAAGTTTCAACTTTGTATCTACAGTGGTGTTGGACTTATATTTTTTTGAAGTTTACATTTTGAGAATCGCGCGTTTTTACCCAAAATGGTCTTCTAACTGATGATATAATCATGTGACAGATAAGTTAAGTAGATTTTCATAATCTTTTAGGTAATGTCTTTCTAAAAATGTATACTTTTATTTGTCTATTTTTCTCATTAAACTGCCGAAAAATCGACTTAAATAAGTATACAGTGCAAATAACTGTCGCGAACGGGTCTAACCATCTTAAGATATCGCAAGAATTCGATTCTTTATATAGATTCAAGAACATTTATTAATCATGAGCTTATTAAAAAGCGAAACATATTGTAAATTGTCTTTTTATTAAAGTAAACAAACCTGCTCGAAGAATATAATGAACTATGTTTCATCTCTAAAGTAAAAGCTTTTTTGAACCAATAAAAATCGATCGTTTATAGTTTTGCAGATCTTAACGATTGCACAAATATGCTCGTCTTAAATTTCGGAGAAGTGGAAACACAAATTATTTTAACAAACTTTGATGATTACTTCAATTGCAGGGAAGCAACAGGAGAGCTGATCTAGTAGATGTCCTTAAGAGTTATCTCATTGGTATTGAAGAGCCAAAGACAAATCCGTTCGTAAAGACGTGGCAGAACGCGCTCGGCGAAAGCGAAGTGAAAATAAGCCACGCCTTGCGAGAAGTTAAGCCACAACTGGAAAAAGAGTTCAGTATTGCGGCCGTCAAGGAAAATCTGCAACAGCGCAATTACCCGCTCCTCCCTGATAACATGACCAACTGTGTGCAAGTTGCCTTTAGCATTTGTAAAGCTGTGTGTCCAGAAGCAACAGTCACTGGGGTATATAGCACCGAATCTGTAATAGTTTTGGCTTTCACTGAAAGTTGTGAAATAGTAGTTCATCTGTGGAATAAGCATCGTAACGGTAAGCCAAAATGGTCAGAATTAAAGGGTTTGGTATCTGTGCTTGCTAAGTACACCAGGGGAGTTGCTACTGCACACTCAGAAAAAGCAAACATGTTGCTTCAGAAAATTTGTAAAATGTGTGAAGAGAGTACCGACCAAGCAGCATTACTACTGAAACAGGAATTGAATAATCCAATGGTTACTGGTGCTGTTGCAGCTGGTATGAGAGCTCTAGGTAGACTCTTTTTTGGATAGTACTGTTGCGGTTTCCTTGTTGTATGGTAGGATAATATCTTGAGTTCTTTTTCGTGTTTTGTGATTAGAATGTAAAATAAATTGTCTTGAAACTTTAATTTATTAAACATTTGCATTATCATGAGACTGCTCTGCAATGTAGCGGTATACACAAAGTAGTGTTTCACTGTTACATGTATACATGTGTAGTATAGTATCATTTTTAGTAGCTAGAAGTGAGGTTTCACTATTTTTGTGTGTAAGTAATGTTACTGCTCTATTTGCCTTGTATTGAAAGTATAGATGCGTACTTTTTGGCAAATCTTAAATATATATTTGGAAAAGTTATAGTTGTTACAGATATGCAGTTTCCAAAATATTTCCAATAAACATAAACAATGTAGGTTAGTTTAGCATGTGTCATTAAATATATCAAGTAATTTAAATTGTTACCTCATAGAAATTGTCTCATTAAGAGTTAGACTGCTAAAGTTTATCTAGGAAACAATGTATTAGCTTTTTCTAGTGAAGAAAGGTACTTGGGGCATATATTTACTGGTGACTTAACTGGTAATAAAGATATTAAAAGGAGTACAATTTCTATATACAGTAAATATAATATCCTTATAAGGAAATTTAGTAAGTGCTCTAAGGAGGTGAACATTTTGTTATTCAGGACTTATTTTTCGGGTTTTTATTGTTGTTATGTATGGTTTAATTATCTCGTAAGTAATCATGGTGAATTCCACAAAATGAAAGTGGCTTTTAATAGGACTTTTAATAGACACCTTAGGAAGTTTAGTTGTTTTGATTCAGTTAGTGGCATGTGTGTAGCAAGTAGAGTAAATACCTTTGATTGTATATAAAGAAACAGGATTGCTGGTTTCATGTTCAGGCTTTCATCCTCAGACAATTATATTATTCATGCATGCTGCAATAACTTTTTTGAATCAAGTTGTTGGAGTCTATGGCGATCCAAGGTATACTGATGTATTGTAGTTGTACAATTGTATTATTTATATTGTCTCCTGTCTTTTTGATAAATTACTGTGACAGTGCTGTTAAAGCTTTAAAGCAGTTAATTTAATCAAATCTGTATAGTTTACTATCCCGGGGAGGGCACTTGGGTCAAATGGTGGGTCCACATGCGCGAACGAAAAATCGCGTGAAAAGGGTAGTCTTTT
>JAOXYB010052857.1:0-11475 GCA_028565635.1 Phoronis ovalis
GGGGGGGGGTAAATTTGTTTTGACATAATTTTATTAGGGGGGTCACTGAAAGTTTGACAGTTGTTGACAAGGGGGGAGGGGGGGGTAAAAAATGGCCTAAAATTGTTGACATAATTAATGAACGTCCCCTAATATAATTTACGTTCAAAATTATTAACAGTTAACTTGGCACTGCATAATATATATGTTTCTTCTGTTTGTAGATATCTACATGATGGCAAGCTGGAATCCAATAGATCCAAATTTCTGTAAGATTGTTCATTTGCTGGGTGAAGCTGGTGTGAATGTGCTACGAATGGTTTTTGATGGTAAATTTCCTCCGCAACAATTAGCTACTGATTTACAGCATCACCGACAAGCTCTTTCTGACTTGTACAGTCCACCTAGAGGCAGGAGAAAGGTACTTAATCAGTCTCAATGGGACAAGCTCTATCCACCTACTGGACCACCTAATTCTAAAGATTTTGATATAACTTTGTTGTTCTGCCTCATTCGAAATCTTTGTAATTTTAACTGTCCCGCAACAGGCTGGGATTCTTTACCTCCAGACGCAGATGAGTCTATTGAAGCTGATCTTGTTCGCATAAAGTTCTACAGAAATGATGTAATTGCCCATGCAAATAGACCAACACTGGATCAATTAACTTTTGATGATCTCTGGACTAAGATTGAGGATGCATTACTTCGCCTAACAAATTGTATTGGTGGTGGCAGTATAAGTAGTACACTCCAAGGAGAGTTGAATAATTTAAAAACTAGAAGTATTGACTCAGTAATGGAAGCCAGCTATAAAGATTTGACAACACAGTTAAAGTCATGGCAAGAGCATGAACAAGAGGTTGCCAGTCAGCTGAACCGTGTTGCAAGCACACAAAAGAAAATGCTTGATGAACAAGAACGTCAGGGTTTTGTACAGAAAGAGATGAAAGAAACTATATGTAATAGAATTAAACTAGCTTCCAATGAACAAATTGAATACCTACAAAGAATGGAACGGGGAATCATTAGTAGTACTGACAATCCAAGAGGAACCAGCTTAAATGTACCTAGTTCCTTATCTAGTTCAGGTAAGTTAAGAAAATTATAGAACTCCTATTAAAAAGATCTTTTCTAAGTTCATATCATTTATCATATGTAGTACAAGTGTTAGCTGTATACTGTTTTGTTGGAATGAAAACCAAATATGGAACAACATGGGCAGCTCAAAATTGTTACAGTTTCCCTTTATGGTAATGATATATTCATTGATTAATTAATGTGTGGGTATAACTGCTTAACGTACTTACTTTTTGGCACACTAATGCATCTTGCGACACTGATAAGGGAAAACTACATTGTTCTTAAACGTTACTCCGAATGGACGCTCGAGGCTATAATTAATATATCTGCCTGCATATTCGGGTGGCATTTCTTAAAAATCAAACGATTTATATGCTAGGGCTCAAAATGTTTTTCGCGGCAAGCCAGAAAATTGGCGAAAGCAGATTTTCAGAAAAAAACTTTTTGATAGATCGTTCCGAAATTCGAGGTAAAGGTCCGGAAAATGGCATGTATTTTGGAAAAATCACTGTATAATTTCGAAGAAAGACAATCCGAAATTAACATTTAAAATGCATCAAAAATTTTAAAACGTCACAGGTTTTGTTTGTCCAGTTCCAAATAGTCTAGGCATACGCATTATTCAGATTCAATTATAGTTTGTTAAGTATGAACCATAACGTCTTATCAAGTAAAAGGAGACCGAGCGACCTGAAATAGTCTCAGCTGTATGTTATACGCCCAGTTGCATTGAATCTTTCTGAGCAAATGAATTACTTAGTAAGAATCTCTGCAAAAATAGTTTAAATATTACGAAGGGAATTGTTCGGTTCGCACTTGTTCCAATAAAAGTAATATTAATTTTGTAAATAATTCTTTAAATAACAAATATTTTTGATTATTTTAGCATCGTAACATCGAGTATATGATGATTGGAAAAATGTGTTTCTATATTTTATTTCAAAAATAAAATATTGACAGAAAATGTTGAACTCGCCATTGTTGAAGTTTAATTTTTAGATTTGCAAATTTCGAGATTGCCACCAGCAGTTCAGACATTACTATATAAATGATTGTCTCATTAATAACGTAGGCGATCTTGTTTACTTTTACAGGACTAGGTGATCTTATAAAAAAGGAGCTGCTGGATTTATACACTACGAAATCATTTCGCAATTTACGACCACTTAACTGGTATCCAGCTTTTGAATTTTCAATTAAGGATACCTATACAACTTTGACGTTGTTAACAAAAGACAAGTAAGTCCGTACTGCAAAAGCTAATTACGCTAGTTAGCTAACTTTTTCACAAAATATTATTTTTGTCACTTTACGTGTATAGGGATAACAAACATATAGACTATGTTTTAAGCTACTGAAGCGCTTTTTTGTCTCAAAAATAGCATATATGTCAGGAAATTAAAGGTACTTGTAGATAAATTTGAAACTGCTTATTTTAATTTCTGGGGTATTATAAATGCATTCTTAGATAAAAGTTCAATTTTGACGGTTCAGATTTTTTGATGTTTAGTACGTAAAACAGCATGACCTTTCCGTTTTCAGAAACGTTATATTATGCACATGACATACAGTACATGGGCATATATCCATGCACTGTGTAGCTGTTGCTGTCGTCGGCACTGTCGTCAATAACACTTCATTTGCCTCGTAATAACTGCTTTAATCGTTATCATGTAAACTTCAGATTCGGTACAGGGTTAAGAAAGGTCAAAATACAGATGAAGTGTAACTTTGTGCGGGGTCACTTATAATAATTAATTGGGTGACTGGGGGCCATGACTCTTCACAATACAATTGTTCATGGTATTTTAAAGTCTCAAAGATTCGAAAGTGGTTTTAAGAAGGCTATAGGAAGAGGGTATAGAGTAATTTCTATTTTTCATGACTTTGAACATTGCACTTAGCTGAATATTTCGGGATTGTATTCTGTCGTCAAAACTGTTTTTGTCCAGGCCAGTTCTTGCAAGGTAAATATGTGACTTGGGTTATGGCTACCTGATGGACATATTTGTTCCCGAGATTGTACTGTGATATATAACAGCTTCAGAACATTTTGATATTTGCAGCTAGCATAAACGTACGTCAGAATGCAAGTTAAATTTGATTTGTATCATACAACTGTTTTTTTTCCCATATCTTAAAAACATTGGTCATATGTTTTCCGGTGACTGAACAATCCAAATATGTTGTTAAGAAGGCCACAGATGGACAGGAGTTATAAGTAGATGGTATTTTAGAATGACCTTAAACAATGAGTAAATTGTCAATCCAGAAATTTGACATATCTTATAAACGGAAACTGTTTTTCCCATATCTTAAAAACATTGGTAAATCGTTTTAATTAGGTAAAAATGAAGGTAAACATACTGGTCAGTGCTGATTTTGATCTTTAATCATTTCTAATATGACCTTTATGCAACCTGATGAATTGCTTGTAAGATTTAAAGGTATCTTAATGAGGACCATAGAAGGCGGTATGATTGCCGGCCATATTATTTTCAAGATACTATCGCAATTACAGCGTGTTACACATACACTGTCTTTGTTTTACGGTAACCGATTCAGTTTATGTGATCAGATTCATATATCTGCACAAGGTAACCAGGACTGTCAGGTGGGACGGTACGTTGGGTGCGAACGAACCCCCCTTTTGAAGTGACGGAAACATTGCTAAGCCTAATAATCGAATTTGACGAATTGTTAGCTGTATAATACAATGCTTGCCTTGCCGAATCTCAGCACTTCATTGCAGTAACAAGTGCAAAACTGTGGCTACAAATTTTCTTGAAAGAATCATTCAGTTTTCCCAAACATCTCCTCCACTTTTGTGCTAATAGCAATACCAAA
This sequence comes from Phoronis ovalis, assembly GCA_028565635.1. Lineage (NCBI taxonomy): Eukaryota > Metazoa > Phoronida > Phoronidae > Phoronis > Phoronis ovalis. The sequence goes on from JAOXYB010052857.1 coordinate 3,907, forward strand.
AATAAGTGTATTACTTGTATTTTGTACGAATGCGCCCCATTTTTTTCTTGATTGTTCTCTATATCACATATTTATTTAGCACGCATTGATCCGCAATCATCACCCCTCATTCAACCAAAAAAAAAAAATCTCCCAAAAATATTTTGGTTGACATCTCTGCAAATATACATCATAATTCTTGTTAATATGCGCTTTGTATGAATGAAATATGCACTCTTCCTTTCGAAAAATTCATTATCCGCCACTGCGTATGTTCCACATCTGGAGTTACTGGCGATACATTTGTCGCATGGAAAACTTATTATACAACTTTTGACAATTTTGACAGGTAGCTTTACGTTCAACATGCATAAGAATACAGGATTCAGTAATAATTTTGAAAAATTCACACCACACGCCGATTACGGGAAGGGGACACCCCTCTCGGATCCTCTTCCCACACGCCGCATAACGGCGTACGAGCTGCCTGCGGCAGCCCTGATCCGAAACACTGATTCTAAAACACTACAAACGCACCCCCCCTTTTGAAAAAGTGTCCGATGGCCCTGGTAACTGAAGTACAAAATACGTATCAGGTGTGTTTTGACCTGGACCACTCGCGACATGGCCGACTGGCGACCATGCTTTTTCGCAAAACGGTATGTCTATAGCTGGAAGGATGAAGGGACCTGTCTGCCAGTATTATTTTTCCTTACAATCGTTCATATTTTTCTCATAAACTATGCTGCTTTAGAGTTACATTGAACATTTGGAAGGTTTGAGAATAGACAAATGAAAAAACAATGTAACATAATCTTAGAATATATTTATTGTGTCGCATTAGCAGTAACAAATAATTAAAGTTGTTTTTCCTTATGTGCATTTTACTTCGCTTTAGTAACCGTAAAGAAAAAGAAGAAACAATCGCACTTCAAGACATCTTTAAGTCAACGGACCAAAGAATACTCATTCTGGGCAACCCCGGGACAGGCAAGTCAGCGCTGTGTAGGAAGCTCCTGTTTGAATGGGCAAATCCAAGTGAAGGTCAGCAATGGGAAATCATGGACTATGAATTTGTTATATTTCTCGAAGCCAGAGAAATTTAAAAAAAAATCAAATCAGAAATATTTGATCAACTGTTTCCTCAAGACGATCACAGATTTAACGAGAAAGACATTTGGGATTATCTCACAAAGCACCAAGAGCAGGTATTAATCATTATTGATGGCTATGATGAGCTACAGGTTCCGAATCATGACCTTAAATGTTTACTAGAAACACGTCAAATCATGCGAGAAGCTTGTGTGTTAGTAACAAGTCGTCCTGGTCAGTCGTTAGAGTTCACTGCTTCCTTTGACAAATGCATTAGAAATGATGGATTCAGTAAAGATGAAGCGTTTGAATACATAGAAAAGTATGCCAGTAATGAGGGTCTGGATGAGAATTTTATAAGCGAGGCGAAAGCCTTATATTATTATAAAATAGTACCTGGCGATCTGTTCTCTACTCCGCTTACATTGTTATTCATGTTATTCTTATTCGAAGATAGCAAGCAGGATAGTGCCACATTTGCTAGTATAACTCATTTGTATTCTGAAATTGTCCCAGCTTTATGCAGACGTTACTGTAAATCAAAATATAAGGACAGCTTAGACAAATTAGAAGAATCAGTCAAAATTAGCGAATTAGAAAATAAAACAAAACAGCTGATTCATGATGTGACTCAAGCCTTAGGTAAAATAGCTTTAGATGGATTGCTTAAGAAAAAGGTTGTATTTGATATCACATCAGATACTTTTGATAACACTTTAAAGTTTAAAGATGATATTTCACGTGTAGGTATTTTAGTATTTGATTACAGTGTATCAAGGAAAATGAGACCTAGGCAAACATTTTTTTTCACGCATAAAACAGTACAAGAATACCTCGCAGCGGTTGAACTAAGTAATATGAACAATGATGAACGTAAGCAATACTATAAGCATATGAATCCAGTATCTGATAGCATTTTGCAGTTTGATAAGATAGTTTGTAAATTTCTGTGTGGTATCTTAAGTTGTAAAACAGATAAGTCAGCATTAAGTCACTTCCTTTGTTACATCTGCAATTTGCATTCTAACATTTGTAAAAATGTTACAATGGAACACATTGCTACATGTAATGATTTGCAAATAATGACAAATGAAGGAAGTCTTTGGGAAATGCAAAACTTTCTTTTTGATTGTCTGCATCAAAGTAACAATTATATTGACGATAGCATGTTACAGTGTATAGGAAATAAAATAGTATATAATAAATCAGTAAGAAACGTTTCACATGGGATTCTCAAACATCAGGTCGACTCATTGTGCGTTCTATTAAGACAGTGTAGTTCAAAAAAATGCGATGGTATACAGAACATCTACATTGAAAATGATGGGTACAGTTTCTATAAGAACCTTGAGGAAGGCAACGTTTCCTTAACAATTCAAGACACTCTGTTGGAGAGTGACTACAACAAACTAAAAGGTTTATATTTAGTTGCCAGCAAACTATCAAATCGAGAAAGCAAATTAAATGTGAAGGTAAATATTATTAAACTCAATCCAAACATCGAAGAACTCATTTTAACTGCTGGTCAAGACGGACAAAATATAGCCTCTTCTGTATGTTTTTTAAAGGAAAATATATCAATAAAACTCTTAAATATTTATATGGGTATTAATTGCAAAAACTGGGAACATAAAATAGCTGTGGCGTTAGTGGACTTTCTAAAAACAAATAAAACACTTAGATATCTTAATCTTAAGTCTGTGGCATGTCTTAAATTCCGTGACATTGATCCTGCATCAATAATTGATGTACTAAAACATCATGTATCACTAGAAAGGGTAACATTAAATGACTTTACAGGATTTGCACCCAGTTATTCAATATCTTCCAATCCAGTTCCAGATACATTATTGGTTGATCTAATGCGCAGGGTTACTGAATTAGATATTAGTGGCAGTAAACTTGGTGATGCTAATATAGCTTTAATTATAAATGCAATGACACAGATAAACTCAGAAGCATATGTCAATATAGAAAGAACCATGTCTTGGCATCAAACAGCCATGGCATTAGTTGATCTAATAAAAGCAACGAAAGCTCTAAATGTAGATTTTAGTGAGAATCCAATAGGTGACGAGGACATGGCTTCAGTATTTCATGTTTTAATAAAGGAAAATGTAGCAATACAAGATATAAAGGTAAGAGATACCAAATGCAGTAAAACAACTATTAATGTTATCAGTGACCTGTTATCAGTAACGGAAAACAAAATTATAGATATTATAGACGTGAGTAAAAATAGTATTAGTGATGAAGACATGGCACGATTAATTAATACGATAAGGGAGAAAAACATTGCTTTTGAATCACTGCGAATTTGTGAAACTAATTCTGGATCAAAAACTGCAATTGCCTTGACTGATCTTCTTGACACAAATAAAACGTTTCATGGTGCAGTGTGCCAACGGTTATGTAGTATAGCTGCTGAGTATGTATCTATACATGGTTGTATACACCAATCTGTGTCTCATTTAAATATTCAAGAAGTGGAGTTGACAGACATGGATGTTATTATACTATGTAAAAGCCTTGAAGCAAGTCAGTCAGTAACTTCATTAGACATAAGCCATAACAAGATAGGTGACCCAGGTATGATTGCACTAAGTAAAAATCTACAAACAAACCATTCAGTAACCAGTTTAGACATAAGTTATAACAATATAGGTGACGCGAGTATGATTGAATTAAGTAAAAGTTTAGAAACAAACAAGTCAATAACCAGTCTAAACATAAGCCATAACCGAATAGGTGACCAAGGTATGATTGCAATTTTAGAAAAAATGTTGTCCCTAACACATCTAAACATAAGTCATAACTTTATAGGAGACACAAGTATAATTAAACTAAGTAAAATGTTAGAAACAAATCAGTCAATAACAAGTTTAAACATAAGCGGTAGCAATATTGGTGATTCAGCTTTGACTTTACTAAGCAAAAGTGTTGAAACAAACCAGTCAGTAGCCAGTTTGGATCTTAGCTATAGCAAGGCATGTGACCCAGGGGTGATTGCACTGTGTACAAAAATAACCATACGCAGCTTAAATATATATTGTGACGAGAGACATGTTGGTGTAGATAAGATTACACTCAGTATAAGTAAAAAAATTGCAGCAAACTATCTAATCATACGCGGAATCCATCCAGCTCCAGGCGAGATTCGACTTAATAAGAATACTGAAACAAATAAGTCAACAACCACACTGTACATAGAATGTTACACGATGGACGACTTAGGTAAGCATACACTATGTAACGGTCTTAAAGATAACACAACAATAATCAGCTTACAGGTATATGATTGTAACATAGGAGACTTAAGCATGTCCGCCCTGGTAGACCTGATTACAACTAATGACAGTCTTCAATATATTGAACTAAACGCTGTTGACAGCAAGATAAGTGTTCACGGATTGTCAATAATAGTAAATGGACTGAAACTAAATACAACAGTCAGAGAATTAGAAATAACAATAAAGCAATCAAATAATAAGAAATCATATGGAGAATGTAAGCAAATTATCGATTCTGCAGAATGGATGACAGAGTGGAATGTTGAAATATATAAACACACACTGTATACAAACCTAAAACTAAATCTGTACAAAACCATGGCAAATATCATTTTGACGCGCATACATGCCTGAATTTACCAACAGTGTATGCTTATGTACAAATGGCGGTCCATAGTATATATTTGGATAAATGATAATGTTTTCCATAGAATCACCTATTCACTGCTATTACACTGTGTTGAAAATATGTGTCTCTCATAAATTGTTATGTTAAGGCTTGTTTGGTGTATTACATTGTAATGTTGAAAATGAATAGGTTTGTGACTGCTATATCAGATGTTTAGAAACAAACGGCATACCAGCTGCAACGTAATTGATCTTCTAGGTAATTCAGTATAATAAAATTATTTTATAGATACAAACATTGGCTATGGTATTTACAAGTTTATGGTAAACGTATATGCATGTATCCTGCCGGTCATGATGTCGTTGTGTACGCTGTGTTTAAGTAGCAGAGACCTTATCGTCAAACATTTCGTATAATGCTCTATAAAAAGTCAATATTATCTGACCGGAAGCACACACCGTTTGGCATTAAACTCAAGCGTGTGTTTAGTTATAATGCAAGCATACTCTTGCAGCTATTCCACATAGATACCTTTCATTTTATAAAAATGTCGATATATTAAGATCTGTTTAAGAACGAGGATAGTGTAGATTATTGTCACAATACGATATATTATCAGTCGTTAGAAATATTAATTGGAGTTTTAAACTGGTAAGCATTGCGCAATTTTATCTTTTGAAAGCTGTTTTATAGCGCTTAATGTTGAATACAGTAGCATATGATTGGGTGGTCTACTGCATGTTTATGCTCCAAAAACACATGTTTCTAGCGACGACTGTATAAAGCTAGGGATGCCATATATTGTCTCCTTCACATTCAAAGCTAAGACTGCCAGATTATGTTCTACTTTAAATCCAAAGGAAAAATAACTTTTTTAAACAAAGCTTTAGGATTACTTTTTAGGAAAACGATATTTTTAGAAGAAAAAACTACACGTTTGCTATCTTAAGTTACGGAGCCGACTAACATTAGTCTATAACACACTATGAGTGGTATATTTAGGATGACTGTGTACCAACAAAAAATAGAAAATAAACACTTCTGTTCTTATTACCTGATAGAAGGCTCTGTGTTTGTTTCAGAAGTAGAATATCGTTTCCGTAGGGCAATGTATATGTTACTAAGACTTGTGCTAGCTTTTCTATAGATTATTTCACCTCCTTGATACATCACAATTTAATTAGAAAATATGATATTGTAAAATTTAATCAACATTCCAATTTATGTATTTAAAAATTGCTGTGCAACATTTTTTTTACCACCAGATGTAGTGACTGTTTCTTTCTAGTCAATAAGTAGTGGCGCGCACTCTTTGTCCAGCAATATTATATGTCATGCTTTTTAGAACTTGTTACATAAACCAAGAATTTCAAGTGTTGTTATATTTTTTCGGTCAGTGACAACTATTGTTACGAAAAACGTACTAATATTCATTATATAAGATTCCAAAGAGAACTATTTGTAACTAGTGATAATTTCTAGAATGAGATTTAATACAAATTACTGTAAATTCATTTGGGTGGGGGGCAGTCAATATGAAAGTGGGTAAGCTTGGTCCAACACAATTTCACGTGAAAGGATATGTTTTTCGAACCGCCGGCGAGTAATGCGCGCTTAGGGTTTGTTTTTTTGGCTAAAATCACGAAAAGAGGTGTTTTTTGGAGGTGTGGCACTTGGTTAGGGGTGTTTTCCTAAAAGTTATTTTTTAAGGGTGCAGTTTTTCAAAAAAATCACTTCCTTAAGGGTGTATTTTTTGCAGAATTTTACTTCGTTAGGGGTGTTTTTGAAAAGCCATGTCGGAACATGGGTACCCACTTTCATATTGACTGCCCCCCTCTCTGTTCATTCATGTATTGAGTACTTGCTCTCTTCTGTTGTTTACTGTTTGCTTGCTTCCATGATAGTATCTGTATATTTAAATGTGGTAAAGAATTAATCTATGAGCGCAATAAATATTATTTTATTTCTTCAACCACAGCAACGCTTTAACATGTGGAACATTCCGGTGCAGTTCAATGTTCTGTTATTTTAGGAACATGAACTAATAATCAGTTTTGGTTATACAGTACAGTGAATTAACCGAATGAATATGCGGGAATGTACATACAATAAATTATTTTTCCTATCAGTATACCCTAGGAAGCTACTGTCTTGTGGGTGTCAGTCTGGCCCGTGTCTGACCATGACATTGCAAATATTGTAGCTTGATACTGTATGGGATGATACGAAAAGTTCTTCATTACCATGAGGACAGAAATAAGCAATAGAAATAGCCTCACACGTGAATGTCTCGTGAAAATGATTAATACGGTTGCAGAAATACTTATAAGTGGACACACAATTGGTAACGATGCTTGATGCCACAGTTGGGAATGTATCCGTAAAGAATAAGATTAAATCTTAAAGTGTATATTAGTGGTAAAGAAATAGATTTAAAAAGAACTAAAATTAACACTAAATAAAAGTCAGTAAAAACCCTAGACAGCTGAGCGGTATCAATGTACTAAGTAAAAATCTTGAAACAAGCCAGTCAATGTGTGTTCCTATCAGTCAGTTCTGGTGGTACAACGTGTAGGTGATTTTTTTTAATACTAGTCATCTTTATCTAATAATTTTCATAATTGTTAAATACAAGACAGCCAACATTTTTTGTGTTTGCGCCTATATCAGTGTTATTGTGATGAACACGTACTTAAATATTATGTTGACACTTTTCCTAAAATTCTTACAAGGATGAGCAATATTATACAAATAAGAACGTTAACTTGCAGTTTTGCTAAACATTCATTATCCTGTTCTACTACGTAATGATTAAGTTAATATGCATGTATATTAAATAACTACTACGAATTAACTTAT
>JAOXYB010052890.1:0-11469 GCA_028565635.1 Phoronis ovalis
TTCGATTCTTTAAACATTATGAAACAAAGAGTAATAGTTAGATATACCCAAACCCAATATAAAATGTACAATTTTCTTTTACTACTGCCATAACTGCTGTGCTATGTTCATTGTTTTCTTCAATATTAAGAAGTTATTTACAATTTTATTCGTCATCTATTATTATCTTCACTACTGTGCTATGCTCACTGTTTGCTTCAATACTAGTAAGTTGGCCAGAGTTTTCTTCGTCGACTATTACTGTCTTCACTGCTGTGGACTGCTCACTGCTTTCTTCTATTCCATACTGTATTTCTTGTGCAACCGTAACATTTGATACCGTAGTTATAATATTCGAAGCAACATTCTCGTTAGCAGTGTCAACAATTTCAGCTTTTGCTGCAGTATTCTCATTATTATCCGCATCCACACTTTCTCTGGGACTCATTCCACTTATAAGTTCTATATTAGACACCAGTTCAGGATATGATAAAGTTTCTTCATCTTCATTAGGAGAAAGGACATTGTGCCTTCTTACAACATTGGACACTTCCTGTGAAAACGGCATTTCATTTACATTTTCACTTTCACTTTCATTGACGCTTTCAGAAGATGTTACACAATGGACAGGGATACTTGATGATTCTTCAGGATCTAATGGTTCTACAGCAATGTTTTCATCACTACCTACAGCACGATATCTTGGTACAAATCGTTCAACTTCGACTGGGTTATAAATGACAGGGCAATTAATTATCAGTGGATGTGTGAGAGAGGAAAATTTCATACAAGCCAGGTTTATCTGTCTGCCGTCTCTTGTCTTATACGGATGCGCTTTCATGTATTTATTGGTGTTTCTTAGGATGTCTTCTATGTCTTTGTTATTTCTATATTTACGAAAATTTCTGATAAAGTGTTTAATGAATGGTGTACCATCAGAATCACGGTAGGAGATGTGTCCTGGCAAAGTAGAATATGCTACAAGGAAATCTTCTTCATCCAGTGGAATTAAATCTTGCTGTGTAGTTGGAACGTCCATTACTGGATTGGTGTCAGTAGCTGGTAAAGGACCAGGTGTACATACTGCAAAAGAATAAACAAATAGAAAAACTAACAAAAATACTACTAATCACATATCAATTTTGAATCAATTCAGACATTACACAGGAAGCTGATATTCTAAATTTAACTGACTAGACTAATTAATTTTTGAGTTGCTAATAAAATTGCATCTCTTATGATCGCTGCATTTCATTTTTACTGAAAAAATACGAAAAAGACATATTTTGCAATAAAGGGACAACAAAGCATTTGGACTGTGAACTTGAAAAATGATTAAAAAGATATATAATGCAAAAAATGAGATTCGTTTTTCAAATGCAGATAAATAGAGACAAACCTATCTTTGTTTTTATTTTAGAAGGACATATACTCCTGCGGATTAATACCGTAAAACACTAGAGACAACTGATTTGTCTATAGAAATTATCGTTATATATCTGCATTAACAGATCATAACATTTTTGTTCGACTCTCTTAAGAAATATGTCTGTTATGCCATAATACGCGATCTAACCTCTTGTTTTTTCTCCCTGACAAGACACAATCAGGAACACTTTTGGCTTGTCCTTGAGTGTCGGGCATTTAGCTGAGGTAAACTCTGACGTCAGTTCAATCAGAGGAACTAACAGTCCATCAATACCACTCGTCTTCCCATTATCACCATGACTCATAATACAGCACATGAAACAGCTGAGTGAAGTGTGATCCACTCGTCTGTAGTGGTTCATACATGCTCGGATATCAGTGGAAGTTAAATCTTCGTGTAAGTGCACCAAAAATCCTGCTTTTTCAAAAGCTTGACGTAGATTGACTGGAAGAAGTAACGTAGTTTGTATAGAAATTATTGAAATGTTATTAGTTGACAAGTCTGACTAAATCCACATAAATGTTATTTTCCGTCTCTCTAAACTAAGGGCATGTCAGACGTTATACTCGTGGGGGTACTGAACACATATGGATGGATTTATTCAGGCTGTTACATGACATGTTCTCAGTGTTAATAGTAACAAATGTATCCCTTTAAATTACTACCTGGATTATGGAGTGATCGGATAAACGACGTTTTATAGCATACAGCGTATAATCTCAAATTAAAAAAGTTTCTTACTTGGTAAACACCTTTCCACAGAAGATTTTATTCAAGTCAACGATAATTGTTTTATATTTCATTACAGTCTCTATGTTGATAACTATTTCAATTTAGGCTGTACCTTGATCTGTGTGTGTCCCATGCCTGTCCTCAATGTCGCCTCCTGCTCTGCTGAAGTTGTGGTTACTGATGATGACTGCAATCCCACATGGTTTACTAATTATTGGATATATTTCATCTATTGTTTGCGCAGTGTTCACACATGAAGCATTGGAATTCCGTCTTATGAATGTCTGTTCACCGCGCGCATCTGTATAAGCTACAAATACAAATAATTAAAGAAAGCAATAAATAACGACAACAAGCTACAGGATGAAACGAAGCAATGTGAAATAATTGGAATTGAATTTTAATATTATAATAAAATATAAACACAATGTTTTGCTACGATAAATAAAATTTAATTAAAAATTACATGAATTTCATTTGGCGAGCCTATTTCAAATAGATCTCACATATAAGCAATGTATAAATGCCAATCAAACACAGAATACAAGAACAAACTTTGTGTTTGATATGTGAACTAAATATAATACCATGTTATACAGACGGCTACATGCTTGACCTACTGTTAATATCCAGCGAATTACTGGACAATTTATTCCATGGAAGAAATACAACACATTCTCTGAGCGAAAGAAATCCAAGCTGTAGCATATGAACAAGAGTTATGCTTGCCGATGAAATACATATTTCTAATATATAGCTATTTGCTTTTACAGTCATCTACTGTTACATTATTCTATTTAATTCGCATCGCCAAATACTTTTTAGGACATTTTCTAATTAACTAAAATCCATGTTGTCAATGCAACATCCCCATTATAATAACGGTTTGAACAGCAGATTCAAATATAGGTCACAAATCGTGGCAAGATTTATTATTATTTTCCTGGTTTGATTTGAATCCTAGCAATAAAAACTATTTCCTGGAAAATAACAAATCTATGTTACAGATCACAAAAATAACTTTGCAAGATGCAAGAACATGAGTGTCAAGTAGGATATTTTCATAGTTCCTAATTTAAGTACACTTCCAGAGACGAGCATGTTATTACAAGTAACCACTATTGTGATCATTTAAGCTGAATGCGTACTGTGTTAATGTAAGGGCATTGATTTATCTTGCTGATAAAATCGATTACGTTACTTCGTGTTACCCTGTGAAGTATGGAAAGTTTGATAAATATCAAACATACTCCAAACTACGGACACGAAATCATACACATTGTATTACAGCATAACTAATGATGATAGGGTAATACTTGTATCCGTAAGATTGACGTAAATTCTTCACCCGGTTATCTAGACGTGAAGTTTAAATTTACCTTAATTGGAGCTAAACGAATAGTACGGACATTCATATGTAATATTTAAAAGATGTTCAAATTACCTTCCTTCCACATTGTTTCAGATTTAGCAACCAGCTGTTTTCTTTCAGACCCTACAATGTATAATATTTATAAATGGCATGATTTAAGAATTTAATGAAAAGTGCAACAATTGTTTATAACAAATAAATATTAAAAGCTAAATATATGGATTAATAAATTGCTATTTTCTTTGTTTGTTCTAAGATGAAACAAATCAACTGTACGTAGTATCTAAACGTGTTGATACACTCATTGTAGAGGGGGGCGTACAAAGGACGGACAAGGGTAATATTTGTGACTGGACAAACTATTCCACGAAGCTAGAGTTGGTGAATTACCTATAGAAGACAGAACGTTACTACTGAGGTGGATGGGGATATGAATTGTAATCTTATGCCAACTTGTCCTTAACTTGTGGGGTCTATCGAGTTCAAAGGATCTACATTATGTCAACCAAACAACTGAGCTGGGTCAGCATGCCGGTAAGTTTTCCTAACACACGAATGCAATTAGTATATATGTAGCTGAGTATTTATTGTGCATGTGGTAACTGCTTGGTTTATATATCCAAATCTAATCGCTAGATAATAATGTAGGTAACAAGTACTGATTTTGGTGTATGTCCTATGGTAGTCCTAATGCTAGGCGTAATGGTCCTAACACTTTCCTATTCAAACAATGTCGTCTTTTAATATTAACAGAAACTCATCTGTACGAGAATACTTTTCATACTGCAATTCTATGATGGTCTTAGTTTCGTACTATTAAACAAAGAAAGTCAAATCTGTCCGTGTAAACAAGTCCTATGGTCAAAATCAATGTAAACGCCCTGAAAACGCCATTACGGCAGTTTTGTCTTTATTGTCAAAATGCGTTATATTAAAATTTATCAAATGTTTTGCCACAAGAAGCGTTTATATACCTCCCCTTGATAATAACAAACTGCGACCAGAGGTACATTGCTACAGGGGAATCTACATTGTTTTACTAATTTCTTAAAGCGACAGTTTTGAAATAGGAAAGTGTTAGGACAAATACGTTAGATATTTGGCATATTATTATCACCAGTTCTATTGTAGGATGAGAAGCAGTATGACTGGAAGTGGCATGGCATTCTAGTCAAGTTTTTTATGCTACGAGCAAAAGTGATATGACATTGTAGTTCTCTGTATGTACGACTCAAGTGATATGATGTTGTATGATGTTGTATGATCAAGCTTCATTGGAGACGATGAAAAGTTACAACCACTGTTGACGAACATACTGTACAAACTTAATTGAGATTTGAGTGGAAGTACATTTTTGTAATGCCGATTAAGATGAGTTTACGAAAGTTACGGTTTGCAATAAAAGACAAAAGGTGGATGCGAAAATCAGTTGCATCTGTATGCCGAATGAAAGTACCCCAAATAACCTTATATAACGCTTTGCTGAAAAGTCAGAAAAAAGAAAAGAAACAAAATTACCTGGAAGTTTAGTGTCTTGCAGTCCCAGTAATATAGTTCTAATATCAGAATCCCCATTATCCATAGCAACATCTAAAGCTGAAATTCCTGTTGAATTTCGCCTATTAATATCGCAGTAATAACTCTCAAAAACTAATACATTAATTATGTCTCTATGACTATTCTTTACAGCTAGTATAAGAGCAGTGTTACCATCCTTATCACATTTGTTTGCATCACAGTCAGGAAGAGTTGTTAGATATTTAACAACTTCACTGTGGCCATTATGCGCAGCCAAAATGAGAGCAGTATCACCATTATTATCTACATTATTTGCATCACAGTTTGGAAGAGTTGTTAGATGTTTAACAATTTCAATGTGACCTTTTTGAGCAGCACAATGTACCGCAGTTTTTCCATTATTATTTTCTTTCTTTATATCACAGTCAGGAAGTGATGTTAGCTGTTTAACAACTTCACTGTGGCCGTTATGCGCAGCCACAATGAGAGCAGTATCACCATCGTTATCCTGTTTGTTTACATCGAATTCAGGAAGAGTTGTTAGATGTTTAACAATTTCACTGTGGCCATTACGCGAAGCACAAATGAGAGCAGTATCACCATTATTATTTACTTTATTTCCATCACAGTTTGGAAATGATGTTAGATTTTTAACGATTTCAGTGTGGCCTTCATGCGCAGCCCTAATTATAGGAGTTTCGCCATTTTTATTTCCTTTGTTCACATCACAATCAGGAAGAGTTGTTAGATGTTTAACAATTTCAATGTGGCCTTTTCGAGTAGCAAAAAGAACCGCAGCTTTTCCATTCTTATCTTGTTTGTTTATATCACAACGAGGAAGTGATGTTAGATGTTTAATAACTTCACTGTGACCCTTATGTGCAGCCCAAATGAAAGGAGTATAATCATTTTTATCTCCTTTGTTTACATCACAGGCAGGAAGACTTGTTAGATGCTTAACAACTTTAATGTGTCCTTTTTGAGCTGCCAAAAGAACAGCAGTTTTTCCATTGTTATCTTCTTTGTTTACATCACAGTCAGGAATACTTGTTAAATGTTTAACAACTTCAATTTGGCCTTTTTGAACAGCCAAATGAAGAGCAGTTTTTCCATTATTATCTTTTTTCTTTATATCACAGTCAAGAAGTGATGTTAGATGTTTAGCAACTTCACTGTGGCCCTCATGCGCTGCCCAAATGAGAGGAGTATCACCATTGTTGTCTCCTTTGTTTACATCACAGTCAGGAAGAGTTGTTAGATGTTTAACAACTTTACTGTGACCATTATGCGCAGCCCAAATGAGAGCAGTGTCACCATATTTACCTTTTTTGTTTACATGACAGTCATGAAGACTTGTTAGATGTTTAACAATTTCAATGTGTCCTTTTTGAGCAGCAAAAAGTACCGCAGCTTTTCCATTCTTATCTTTTTTGTTTATACCACAGTCAGGAAGTGATGTTAGATGTTTAACAACTTCAATTTGGCCTTTTTGAACAGCCAAATGAAGAGCAGTGTTTCCATTATTATCTTTTTTCTTTATATCACAGTCAGGAAGTGATGTTAGATGTTTAACAACTTCACTGTGGCCATTTTGAGCAGCCCAAATGAGAGGAGTGTCACCATATTTATCTCCTTTGTTTACATCACAGTCAGGACGACTTGTTAGCTGTTTAACAATTTCAATGTGGCCTTTTCGAGTAGCAAAATGAACCGCAGCTTTTCCATTCTTATCTTCTTTGTTTACATCACAACGAGGAAGTGATGTTAGATGTTTACTAACTTCACTGTGGCCCTTATGAGCAGCCCAAATGAAAGGCGTATAACCATTTTTATCTCCTTTGTTTACATCACAGTCAGGAAGACTTGTTAGATGTTTAACAACTTTAATGTGGCCTTTTTGAGCTGCCAAAAGAGCAGCAGTTTTTCCATTGTTATCTTCTTTGTTTACGTCACAGTCAGGAAGACTTGTTAAATGTTTAACAACTTCAATTTGGCCTTTTTGAACAGCAAAATGTAGAGCAGTTTTTCCATTGTTATCTACTTTCTTTATATCACAGTCAGGAAGTGATGTTAGATGTTTAACAACTTCACTGTGGCCCTCATGCGCTGCCCAAATGAGAGGAGTATCACCATTGTCGTCTCCTTTGTTTACATCACAGTCCGGAAGTGATGTTAGATGTTTAATAACTTCGCTGTGGCCATTATGCGCCGCCCAAATGAGAGTTCCTCTATTGTTATCGTTTTTGCTTACATCACAGTTAGGAGGTGTTGATAGATATTTAACAACTTCACTGTGGCCATTTTGAGCGGTCAAAATGAGAGTATTTCTTTCATGGTTATCTTCTTTGTTTACATCGCAGTCATCTACACCTGTGGTTGAAGTCTCTACTGGAACGTTCAATGGCATATTTAAATTTGCCAATATATCTAAAATAAAATAATAATTGTGTGAAATTAAACAATGCAACGTGAAATGTTATTCTAAGCAACTACAAGTTCTCGAGACTGCATTAAGAATGCATTATGCAATTACTAATGATATCATATAATTGTCAAAAAAAGATACACGATGTATTTTCTGTAGGTAGTACACACACCCTGGAAATGGTAATTACTAAATTTATTTCATGCAAAGATGGTTAACTTATTATATCTATATCCTAACATTTGTAAACTATCATCTTTATCTGGCTATAAAGTTATGGAGACTGGGATTCAAAACATAATTTGAATACAATTCAAATATTTCTTTGTAGCTGCTTATTAAACTCACAACAAGAGCTTACACTCCACAGTTACGTAAGAACCAGACTAGCTAAAGCTCTTGTAAACAATTTAGCTATAACAAACTGTTAAATGATTTATTTATTTGTTGATCTAATGAACAAGTCGATTTGACCCTGAGACATGACATGTCTAAACACTAGCTTGTAACAAAGGCTGCTACAGAACTACATCACTCTCCCTTAGGAGAGATCAAAAACGTGGTAACGGCTTTAATTGTTTAAATGTTTTTAAAATGTCCGACTTTTAATCCTAAAATGTTTTAACAATCATCAACATGACCTATCGTTTTTGAACGTGTTTTAAAAGCAACTTTATATAGTTGACCTTTGAACAGTGGTATTATTTTAATATCTTTCCTTCCCATTGAGCACACACCTCAGTTTTGACACTTGCAGCTCAGAAAGCTTCCGAAAACTAGAGATAAAACAAATAAACGAAGATACAATCCCTATAAATTTCATCTATTATGTAATCTAGATATTTGTGGCGATAGATGTCTGAACAGATTTGGTAGGTAGTCATACAGTGGAATGTCTCGCATTATAAGAAACAGACAAAAAACACTTTTGCTATAACTATAATATATTATGTGAAACGCTATTTAACATTGTAAACGATTACATAATCAATTAAAAGCTTATCATCCAAAAAACTTGTCCACCGATTTTCCCCTGTCTGGCAATTTTCATTAATCTGTCTTCAAAGCTAATGGAACTATAAACAACATTACTATTAATCCTGCCGGTGGCGGCCCCTAGTGATGATCTTGAATATTATAACCTAATCAATTAAAATAAAATTGTTCAATTAAACTGCCCAACGGGTTTCATTACTTGGTGTAAACACTACTCAAGTAATAATTAGAAACATACGCCTTCACATGGCGGCCCCTGGTGGTGACGTTGTCAACTGTGACGTATCTAATATAAAGGTAAGCATCCAATTAAATTGACACCGAGTTCCATTACTCTATCAGCAAAACTATTGGAGATATATACAACAGAATATTTGATTTGGCTAGTGGCCTTGTGGTGACCTTGTTCATTATTACGTAGCCAATTAAAATAAAATGGTTCAATTAATCTGCCCATATAGTTCCATTAATCTTAAAGACTACTCAAGTTACAAGCAAAAATCTAAACATTCACGTGGCGCCCCTGACGGTGATATTGTCAACTACTACGTAACCAATTAAAAGATAATTGTTCAATTAACATGTCCACTAATTTTCATCACACTAGCTAATAAAGCGCTGGAGTTATACACAAAAAAGTTATGACTGGGCATTGAGTGCAAAACTACAGCCAAAAATGTACCTCTAGTCATACAGCATACTACTAACGGAGATATGCCATGGACGTAAGTCGTTGTGAAGAAAAAATGACAAAGTGAAATAATGAAAAGATGCTATTCAAAAGCAACCTGTATAAATAAAAACATATTTATTGATAATTCTTTTTACACACTTTATTATGCAAAGTCCTCGTTTCATATAGCTAGTGCAATCCAAACTCATATCAAACACTATGTTGTTATTACAAAAATAATTACTATTTATACGAAGCTTATTTTAATATCTCATTATGCCACAACAAAAACGCTCTATCTGCAAACATTATTTATTCCATAATTCTGTCAAAAATAAACTTCATTCACAGAAACTATGCGTAACGTTGTAAGACGATATCGTTGTCCACAGACGTCATACTACACAATTCAAGCAGAGAATAGGAAGAAGCTGATGACAATTTGAAATCCTCTGCATATGATCTTGACCACGACAGGTATGAACAATTAATGAACAATTAATGTCACATTTATTCACTACAGGGTATATATTTTACAAGTTAATTTTACGTAGGGTATCTATTTCCGGGGATTTATTTACGACAGGATATATTTTTCGTGACCTTTATTTTCCACAGGGTCAGGGTTTTTCAACCTGGGCCGCACATCCTTACCATTATTTTGTCGAGTACCCCCGTGGGTCTCGATTTGTAACAATAGCTCGGGCCCGAAAACCCTGAACTGTTATTATAGAGAAAAGAGTGATCGAGTGTAGCACCTAAATGATCCCAGCTGATGACGTAAACTTTAGTGAGATTTATTTTAGGTATTCCAGAATTCATAAATGTTTATAAAAAATATCTCTTTAAGTAATTTAAATTTTTATCATCGTCTATAAATAACTTTTTTTGATTCATTATAATTTTTGAAAATGATACAGCTGAGTACCAGAAATGTCTGCTTTACAGCTAACTAATTTATTTGTACATTTAGTGTGTTCCCTCTCTGATTAAAATCGAATATTGTAGTAATTTCATAAAACTTGATAGAAAGGTTTTAATCGAATTTGTAGACACCTTAATTAAAACTAACATTATGCAATGATAATGTTAATGACATTTAAAATTCCATGATGCCAGCACAATAGAAGAGAATTATATTTTAATGATACACCATAAAAAAATCGATATGGGTCCAACTCATACTAAATTGATTAATTCTTTTTGCTTTGGAAATTGGAAGTTATTGGAATGTATGGAAAATCAAACTTTTACTTAAATCAATAAAATATAAAAGAATAACACACGTCTGAAAATGTTGTTCCCTTAAAATATCAATATGGCTGCAGCGAAATTGATGTCATCTTTAGTAATTAAAGCTTAGTAAATAAAATGTATATGTAATTAATTATTAATCATTTATAACCTTTACCCATACTATAGGAATGCTGAAATCAATAAGATATTATAAAACATGCCTGTTGAAACCTAATTATGAAAACAGAACAATTGTGAATACAGTTATCAACTAACTAATAAGCAACCAACTAATAAGGGAATTCCTTACTTTATTCGCTGAATTCTTAAACCAAACTCCTAGATCAAACACACAAATTATTTAAAAATTATTTATTAAGTGGGTTGTTCTTTTAAAGAACACATAAAAATTAAAGATATCAATGACTACTATTAATTCGATACATTCCTTACATATAATTTTAATACATAATATTTGTGATTTTTTTTAAAACAAGCGTATTCTTATTAAACTTCTTTGGAATAGACGCCCAGGGTAGTTAAATATGAGTCCTCCTTGTACATTTGAAAGGGATTTCTTGGAAATCTATAGCTAACTAATGCTACATTTTTATCCCAGAGACGTCACTTATGGATCAAATTGTTTATCTCGCTAGTGCATAAAAATGTAACAAAATGGCACATTTATGATTAAAAAAGATATTCAAAACGAAATGTGCTATATTCAGGAAGCGTGTGCACAATATTTAAATGTTTGACAACAGAAGGTGCAATTAATTTATAGATATATGCAGTTATAAAAATGTTGCATGAGTAAACTTATATTCCGTACGTAGATAACTGAATCATGGATTCGTATCCGTATCCGTATCCGTATCCGTATCCGTATCCGTATCCGTATCCGTATCCGTATATCTATATCTATATCTGAATCACTATCTCTATTTATATCTATATCTATATCCGTATCCGTATCCGTATCCGTATCCGTATCCGTATCCGTATCCGTATCCGTATCCGTATCCGTATCCGTATCTATATCTATATCTATATCTATATCTATATCTATATCTATATCTATATCTATATCTATATCTATATCTATATCT
>JAOXYB010052901.1:0-11466 GCA_028565635.1 Phoronis ovalis
TATATGTGTGTGTGGGGGGGGGGCCAAGAGAGGCTAATCTTTCCACATCCGTAGTGGCTCTTGCGTAATTGTGTAACCTCTTGCCACGTAACTATACGCCCGGTTCCGTGATGAGGGCGTAAAAATGGTCTTGTTTTTTCAAAAGGGTTCGCACCCAACGCATCCCCCCCCATCTGACGGGCCTGTCAATGCAAGCAATGCAAAACAGAACCGTGCGTGTTATATATCGCTTAAATTCAAAGTCAAACTTATTTACATTTATGTACAACACACAGATGGTGACTGAGTATCCTACTAGGTCTTCACTCTTGAAAACATTCTGCATTTATAACTGCTTTCACTTCTTGATATAGATTGCCATGACATCTGCTTTACCTACTTGCCCTGCAAAAATAATCAATTACAACTGGTATTATGTGAATCATGAAATTAGTGTGTGTTAGCATAACGTGTTTTAAAACAGTCTAAATCGGAGTTCAAGTCCACGACAACAGAAAACAAGAATACAATACATAATTCCCATTTCATTTTGCAATCGGTCAGTGAATGTGAAACATTCCACGGTATTTGATATAGATTAACTACTGTGTCATTGCGGAAAATGCGTGCACCAATAATGTGCGTGCTTCAAGAAAGTTAAATAGGACACTAATTCCTCGCTACGTATTAACACAGATACAGAAAAAAAAGTTCCAACGTTTCACAAATTACATATGTTTTCGCAAAAAAAACTTAACACTAAAAACATATAACTATCGACATTCTGTTATAACGTTCAATACCTGGATCATTAAAATGTGCAGCTGAATCTATGATAGAATAATAGAATTGTGGGTAATGAGATATACCCTCCCATGAACAAGCTGTTTTAAGACCATCTAACACTGTGAACCAGCCTGAATCACCTTCGCAACCGTTCCAAGAGCGACTAATGTAAAAGCGTCTGGATACGTAGCTAACAAAACTGCAAAATACAAGTTAGACAGTATTATCCTCATGATCCTTACACGCAAGAATTTCAGTAAAACGTTACAATTAAAATAAGTTATATGCTATAAATCAATGTTTTAATCGGTCCGTAAAATGTTATATTAAATTGTATTTAATATGCCTGCTATGCGACGATCGTCCATAGCTGCTGCTAAAAGAGCTTGCTTCATTTTTCCTTTATTAGGTCCATCAAATATTGGGACAAATCGGATCGCATTCCAAAGCAAATATAACAATGAGCAAAATATATTGGTGAAACTTAAGAAAAAGATTTTCTCATACGGGTAATATATGTTGGCTAATTTGACTAATTGTGGGGGACAATACACACGTAACAATGCTAGCTTGATGAGGTCAATATCCACGCGACAAAACCCAACTTCTCAAGTTTGCTTCATGACTTGCCTCAGTGCAAGATGGCAGATATAAGAAGTGATCAATTAATTATAGAGTAACATCGTATGTACCCATCACTGGAAAACTGATATCCATACAAGGTTGTATTTACTCTCCCTGGCAATAAGTCAATCCACGAGCTATTTAGAAGTGTCTCATAGCTAAACCAGTTCATCTTATCTGTTCCTGTGCCATTAAATAGTACAGTAGCCAATTCAAACCCAGTATTATTGTATAAGCTTACTTTTACCTGCAAACATGGAAATGAAAGCGTGAGTAGAGGTCTGCTTGTTTTAATGTTTCCGCTTCTGGTTAGGCACGTTGCTTTCGCCTTTTATCAAAACAATTGTCTTTGGAAGCTTCGTCTACGATAAAAGTAATATAGACCTACTCTGCACAAAATGTTAAAGTGTGAGTACCCAAGTGAGAGAAAAAAGTTACTGACAATGTTAGGTTTCTATAATACGAAGAACATTTGACAAGTGCCGTACAAGGTTAGCGCATCTCTATCGTCTTACATGTGAGGCATGCGTGTTGTAATCATGTAGTAGTGCTGACATACTTACTTCAGTGATATTCAGCTGGCTCCACATTTCTACCAGCTCACTCTTGTAGTGGCACGCGCAGTTAGTATTCAGTTCTTTTGCTACATTTGTTGGTGATTCTGTGAAAGAGGATGAATTCCACAAATCATAGACGCTTTGATTTATTTTAGCACTTCCTTTAAATACCAAACTCCAAGTATCTAAAAATATCAACACCGACCATGCTTACCAATGTTAGGTGCATACTGAGACACACACATTTAAATTGTACAAATGAACTGCTTGTTTTCCATGCCTTGCACATAATATGTCCTGGGTGATCTAGAAAATAACCCGAGGCTGAACACCACAAATCATAGACACTTTGATTTATTTCAGAACTCGTTTTAAATATCAACCTCCAAATATCTAAACAGAATCCACATTGACAGATATTTACAGTGTTGGTTGAAGTAATCTTTTCGTGACACTAGTTTTTCCACATACAATACAATGTAAATAAGTCGTCCTTGAGGCGATCTAGTTAACAACCCGAAAATATGATGGTGTAGCAGTAAGTTGGCCATTACGACAACACCGTTCCGACAAAATTTTAGGTCAAGCACAAAGGTCCAGAAAACCCCATGACAACTCGCGACGTGTACATTTTCAGTTGCATTTCTTTAAAAAATACCATGTCTATTGTATTTGCTTTCGTTCAAATCCCTGCGTCCGCATTTATTAACATAATACAATTTGTACACATCATTTAACAGCAACTAGTGTAAACAATAGGTGAAGCTATTTAAGTCCGGGTTATAGACATGTCGGTATTCAATAGAATGGCATATATTAGTTTAAAAGGACTTGATTCAATGTGACTTTATATATAATGTATCGAATATTTTTTGTAAATACGGCTTTCCTGGGAGTTCTTTTTTCAACAAAAAAATGACACACAATGGTCAATCACTCAATCCGCCTTCCCTTAAATTGTAAAAAGTACACAGTGCAACAATATATTATGTGCACCGCCGCCTATAACATAAATAGGTATGATATTGTATAGTATCATTTTTTCGAGTTATTATCACGCCACGCATGACTCATTTTTTCAGTTTTTCATAAATATGCATGGTCTGCTCCTAAAACTGCAATGCACAAAAATATGGCACTGCGCCTTTGCTTTTTTTACCGTGCAATAAAATAATGGCAAGTAATGTCATCTGGTACTTTGATGTTACTCTCTTAAAGAATACAATAAAATTGAAGGAATTAGTTTGAAGCCATAAAATACGCACTGTTAACACTATGATTTCCCTTATTCAATGTGTTGTTTTTAAAATGCAGCGTGCGTATTGCACTGTTCCAGGACGAGGAAATTGATTCAATAATTTTGCAATTTTCCCCTTTCCAAAAGAACGCACAACGGGGACCTTTCGTCAGCTGGAAGAACCCGTATCAAGACCCACGGAAAATTTGGTGCATTGAAAATGTTAATTGATTACATATTACTAGTACTATTACAGTCTTGTACATATTTACTATTTATGGAGAAACGTATACACTGAATATAAGTATATACATGCCGTTTTATTTTCAGAATATAAGCTATTTTGACAGCAATATGTAGATTTAAGTAAATCTGTACTTGATCAACCTTAATGGAGGGCGCCACCGCTGGCGTCAACACATAGTAAACAAAGTAACTAATAAATAAGCAGAAAGTGAATAAAATGTTTACTATCTCAACTAAAGCGGGAGGACGACGGGATGAGGTTGTATTTTTAAAAGATGTTGTTTGAATTGCAACAACGGTGGAATGATAATATTTAGCTAATAAGGTGTGGAGTCTCGTCGGAGATCACTTGTGTACGCTTTGCAATATAAATATTAGGAAAGATTTGAAATGTCCATCGGCTGAAATGGCTGTTAACGTGCTTGGTCCACCGGGTGGCTCATGGCCGCCTTCAGTCCTGGAGAACATTCAATATGTGGTATTGGAAAAATCGTTTTTCATCAAAAAGCCATCATTAAAAATTCAAAGTTCCAAAAGACTAGTAATATGCTAGTAATACAATTGCTAGTGATACAAAACACTAGTTTTTTTTTGTTTGATATGGAGCTCAACAAATGCGACATATGATAGTAGAATGATTCACATAGTCACATGTATTTTGATACAGATAACATATTTTCGTATAAACTGCAACGACTAAACATATTGTAAGCGGGATAAGGTTCTAAAGCATTCTTACTTAAAGTACACATTGTATAGTAATAATCAATATCAACCTTAAGGGAAATATTTGTAGAGCTTATAAACATGATACCGTCTACAACAGCTGTGTTTACTAGGAAAATGAAATTTCTTGAAATAAAGTAGAAAAACATTAAACGCGTAAATGTTACAAAGGCGCCATCGTCATCAATCCGGAATAGAGGAACTACGTATACGTCATCTGTGTGAGCACGCATATTTTGCGAGTCTCATAGTTCGATTGTATTTACAACGTGTCAAGTCTTGAGCAACTAAAAATCAAAATATTATGTAAACGTTCAAAAGGCCTATATTAACAAAAGGGGATGTTAGCAGTAATCTTTAAAAAAAAGTCTCTAGACTGGAGTGTTCCTGAGTATGTCCCGCGGAGAAAGTAAAATTATCTGCGCCAATATTGTAGCTATGTCTATGTTTTATATAGTAAGTACAGAAGCTAACACATTGGTATAAAGTGTTGTGCAGAAATCGGTTTTGCAATTTGGATTAAGAGTCCCTGACTTCAAAATCGCTCATGCGTTGTAACAATGTTTGGTGAAAGAATTCAATTGTAGCTGACAGATAATCGTGTATCATAATATACCGGTAACAAAATAACAGCTTTAATAGCGCCATTAGAAGTACTCGTCGGAGATCGCACAAGACAGTTTAAATTATCATAACCGGAAGTAGCAAAATACTTTTCACTATTTCAAAATGCATTTTAAAAAAACTGCAAAAGCAAAGCCATTCGATTATATGCCGTGTTCACTTTAGAACACGAGGATCACGATATAGTTGTATAGATAGTGTGGCCATAATTGTTTGAATTTTATCTTAATGCGTGACGATTCGGTAATGCTAATTTTTGATTAATTGTTTTTTAATACATAATAGAATTGTATGCATAGATGTTCTTTAATATTTTCGCGGATTTAATAATCGTTTAAAATGAGCTATCTACCGAATCCACGATGACTGCCTGACCGAAAAAAATAGTTCCTTTCCAGCGGACAGCATTTCACCATTTGTTTCATACCCGTTCCTGTCGCTCAGTAGTATTCCAAACAGCTCATTCATGTTTCCCGTTGGTGTCTACTATTCACCCATGTTAATGTTAATTAAGCTGTTTAAGGAAACAACACAAAGCCAAGCGAACAGAATGTAGATGGTGTATTGTCGCCAATAATTCAGGTGGCAATTTAATACGGAATTTCAAAAAAAAGTTTTTTAAAATGCTCTCATTAGGAAATTAGAATGGTGAATATTTCGTTTTCACTTTGGCTTTACTAAAATATACGGATAATAATGTTTCTCTGCAATATGCTATGACTGCCTGACCGAAAAAATAGTTCCTTTCCAGCGGACGGCTGTTCAGCATTTGTTTCATACCCGTTCTCTTATTTACAGCTCAGTCATGCTTCCGTAGGTGTCTGCTAATCACTCAGTTTAAAAGCTGTTTAAGAAAACAACACAAATCCAAACGAACAGAATGTAGATGGCGCATTGTCGCTAACAATTCAGGTGGCAATTTAACAAGGAATTTCAAAACATATTTTTTTTAAATGCTCTCATTAGAAAATTAGATTGGTGAATATTTCGTTTTCACTTTGGCTTTACTGAAATATACGGATAAAATGTTTTCTCTACAATATGCTATGAAATATGAGGTTCAAAAAACTGTGACCTAAACTTTAGGATCATTCAATTACAGGAACAGGCTTTAATCGCGACTGCGAGAGAGACTATTAATTTTCTAAATTGAAGGTCACTGTCCTGAGACAGACACGTCATTTTGTTTTCTTTTGTTACAGGAATGCGTTCAAAGTGAAAATATGCAATCACTTTATTGACAGCGCTACTTGGATAATAGTAATATCGGGACAGGGATTGGAACCGTCTCGCTTGGTTATGTGTGTTAAGATTTGCCACATGCCTGCAATAATGCTAATCACTCAGTTTAAAAGCTGTTTAAGAAAACAACACGTATCCAAACGAACAGAATGTAGATGGCGCATTGTCGCTAATAATTCAGGTGGCAATTTAACAAGGAGTTTCAAAAACAAAATTTTAAATGCTCTCATTAGAAAATTAGCATGGTGAATATTTCGTTTTCACTTTGGCTTTACTGAAATATGCGGATAAAATGTTTTCTCTACAATATGCTATGAAATATGAGGTTCAAAAAACTGTGACATAAACTTTAGGATCATTCAATTACAGGAACGGGCTTTAATCGCGACTGCGCGAGAGACTATTAATTTTCTAAATTGAAAGTCACTGTCCTCAGACAGACACCTCATTTTGGTTTCTTTTGTTACATGAATGCGTTCAAAGTGAAAATATGCAATCACTTTATTGACGGTGCTACTTGGATAATAATAATATCGAAACAGGGATTGGAACCGTCTCGCTTGGTTATGTGTGTTAAGAGCTGTCACGTGCCTGCACTAATGCAGTTGATAGGTGAAAATAAGGTGTACGAGCATTCAAGTACATAGTATAATTGCAAACAGTTCATACCTGGTTTCTTAAAATATGTCCAGTCTGCTTCCTGAATTCGGTTAAATCCATCAAACTCTTCTTGTGTATAGAACTCGCAGCTTTTATTTTGTTCTTGGAATGCACCAGCCACACATACGTCACTCTCTAATAAGCACAGATTTGTACATTCTGCCAACATCTTAGCTGTTTTATTGTTACTTTGTACAATAGTACAATTTGTACAAAAAGGCTTCTTGTGATGATATAACTGAAATTGTTGAGATCTAGAATCAGCAGATGATATGTACATAATATTAATCATCACAACTAGATTAACACACCAATAGATGTAACGTAATTCTGTTTTCTCCATCGTAAGTCTTTGATTAATTTTTATCTTATTTATAACGTTAGTACTCAACCACTTAAAGCAAATGTCTTATTCAGAAATTCTTAGGAAATATATTCTCTGTTCTTTAGATTCCTACAGCCCTTCACAAAAAATAACAGGTGTGTTGTGTGTGAATTGCTTTTGATTTGATAAATGTGATAAACGTTATAACTGTACTGTCCTCTTAGCCTAACAAACAGTCGATAGCGCTGGGTAAATTTTATACAATGCAGATAATGGGCTTCCAAATATTTACATCTTATGAAGTAAATATTAAAAAAATAAATATTAGAAAACTAATGCAAATTTATAATTAGTTAAAGTAATATAAGCAGTGTAGACTATTGATTGAAAAACTATGTACGAAAGCAGAAGAATAACACCGTTTTTTTAATTTCAAAAGGTAACATGGTTGTATGAGCTTCAGTTGAAGTAGTCCTAGATAGTGATAAATCACGTTACGGGTTAAACGAACAATGAGTTGGGGAAACGTTACTATAGTTCTGTTTGTCCGAATTACTACATTTTTGAGACAGGTACAATTTTAAGGGTTCAACTGTGCGTAAAATAATCGATGATTTAACTGGTAAAGTTTCTTTTGCAATCGATGAAGAAGTAAATGGCACAGCTTTAGTTTCTTGAAAAATCAGTAATTATCAAGTACATTTAATAAAATATAGTGTCGCTTACTTCAGCTAACAACGTGTCTACTTCACGGGTGGGTGTATGGGTGGCGATGTGGGTGAGTTTGTGTGGGCGTGTGGGAGTTGTGTGTGTGTGTGTGTGTGCAGTACCCGAACACCAGTTCAGACTAAAGCTTATCCCTTGGTCGTAAATACGACACCAAAGGGAAATAATGAGGCTACACTAAAACCAGATGTTACCCACTCTAAATTAGATTACATCTAAACTACAGAATATGATAGAGTGTTATGTCATGGATAGATTTTTTAAAACAACTATTAAAACATTACTTTACAATTATTGAAAAGTTGTTTCGAAAAAGTGCAGATTATCTATTAAGCAATAGTGTACTATAAAAGTTTTGAAACAGTAAAAGAGAATAAAAAATACTACAAACACAAAATAACTGAATGATCATGTAG
Source organism: Phoronis ovalis (assembly GCA_028565635.1). NCBI lineage: Eukaryota > Metazoa > Phoronida > Phoronidae > Phoronis > Phoronis ovalis. The sequence continues at coordinate 8,149 of JAOXYB010052901.1, forward strand.
TAACTTTTATTGCGCACTAATCGTTACTCAGAGATTTGTTTCTGTTCCGTTTTCCCTCAAGACATTAAACAGAGAATGTATATTTTCAGACGAAAGATTTTTAACTACAGCAGTTAATGCCAATTCGTTACATGAAGATAAGCTAACAAGTATTATTACCCTTTAGAAAAAAACATGAATATTACAATTATTGGATAATGATTCCCGTTATCACAACTTTTTAAATCATTGCATTAAATCTACGCGGTTATTGGTTGGATACAATGACCTCCCAACGGCTGGTTAAGCGACGGATAAATTCGACGTTCGACGGTCTCTAGGTTGTACAAACTTGAATGAAGCTTTGGCATGCCTCATAGGCTTATGTTGAGAAGATATAGACTCTCATATGTGTTAATACTGTTTACGTGGGGCACCTTATATTTAATAACACTTTTCAGTTGAACCAGTATCCACCAGAAAAAGAATTATTGATTTGGGCTTTCCTCTGAAACCGATTTGAGCTGGCAGAACTGTTTTGGAAAAATGGAAAAGATAACAGGTAAACATACTACAATTATATATAAGTCATAATGTATGTAAATGTAGGACGCAACTGGATGTTAATAGCTTCCTAGAAAGTAGTTTGTAATCCTTAATTGAATTGTGAAAGCCAATTAGATGACTTATTTATTAATAAAAATTATCGCTATGAGACGTTACAAATATGATGACTGTTTTCTTTTCTAAATGGTGCACTTTTATTGACAGCGCGTTGTTTCAAGCGTTGGCAATACATAAAATTACGGAAAAAATCCTTGATTTGAGTACACACTTAGAAAATAATTCACGGTAAATTTTGCGGATGATTTTGTTTGGTGCACTGAGAAACCGGACACTATTTCATACATTCATACAATTAAATACAAATAAGGTTTAAGCAGCACTACATAAATTGTACTTTAAACGTGACAGGAAGTGGCTCATTAGTTCAAATCGGAATTATTAATGCATATTATATATTTTCACAGGGAATTCGAACAGCTTGCATAGGGCTTGACACCTGCTGAAAATAAGTAGTAGTTCCTTGGGCCAGCTGTGTTCCAAATCAAGTGGCCCCATTTAATCATCGGGGAGCCCAGTATTTTTTTGTGCGAACGGCCAAAACACTTTTCACTTTTCAAAGCGAATGTTTACTTGTAAAAAAAAATGACAAGCAAAAAACAACGCCCCAATCCTTTCTTAGAAACGATACGCTATTTCCGGTTGCTATTTGCTTGCCAAACGACGACCGGGAGCGTCTTTTGTGTTTGGATGTTAAAATAGTTCAAAGAGAGACTGGGAGGTGCGTACCAGTAGGTGGCCCGTCTGACCAACAGCCGCTGTTGTTCTTGTGGCCCGAACAACATTTTAGTGGCCTCGGGTTCTCGGACCAGCGTAGATATCGAGCCCTAGTTGCAGCTACGTGAATGCTTCTTGAAAGTCAAGTATTATGCCTTAATCTTCATGTACGGAAGTTGGGCGACTACAAACATATTTTAAAATGAGCCGAAGCTTAGGTAATCCAATGGTGGGGACACATTCTAGTTCTTCAAATTACAAAATATATTTTAAGCCAGTAGTATATAATAGTATGTGCATGTTTTTAGTTTTATTTGGTAGAAACATTAACAGAACACGAAAAGAGACCTGGAAAATATTTTCCGTAAATGAAGGGAAAAACAAAATATTTCGGTAAGCTGTGTGTTATTACTACCTAGCACCTGTCACCAAGTTCATGTACCAATGTGTAACCTTATTTTCTGTGCCAAGTTATATATCCGAGATACAAAAGATATATAAGCGTGCTCACTAAAACTAACCTACCACAAACGCTAGCATCCCAGCCCGGAAGGCACTGATACTTGTAACTTTTAGCATTTTTGAAAACATAATAACAATGGTTTACGTTATGGTGTGGGGCTTCAAAAAGAATGATGAAATTCAAAAAGTGCAAGTTCCTCTATGTAATAAAATAGCCTATAAACTGGTGTTGATAGAATGCCGCCCCAATGCAATATAAGCAAACTGTGTTATTAATAATGAGAAACCCGCTCGGAAATTCTTGTTATCCTAAGATAAAACGTGTCACTAAATGATTTGCGTAGCAATACAGAAGTAAGACGCTGGAGTTATGAATGACCCTGCTGCATATGTAGTTTATCGCCGGGTTATAGATAACCTAAAGATTTACAGACATTCGACCAGTTTAACTAGAAGAGAGACCTGGTCGTTTTTCAAGACATACATGAGGATAATCCATTTATCGTTTCACTATTCTGGAAAACGTCTTCATAACTGTTTTCGTTATTTGATATAGATTGCCATGACATCTGCTTTTTCCATTTGCCCTGCAAAAAAGAGATTACTCAAAAGCTGGTATTACTTCAATTATCAAATTAATGCGTTTTTAAGTAAGGCATGTTAAAAAGTTTGGATCTTAAGTCCACAAACAGTTAACATTAATACAATACAAAACTTAATTCCCAGCCCATGTTATCCTCAATGGAAATGAAACCTCCAATTAAGTACGTCGTTTATCTTGAATAAGTATTACTACGGAAAAGGTGTTCAGCACTGGTTTCTGTCCTTGCATCGACGGGAAATAAATGCGCCAAGTTTAATATTTCATAAAAGTTTGGTTTTTCAAAAGATATTTTCCAAATTTGAAGCACGTAAAGGTAATTCATTTCTAATTGGATTGTTATGACATTAGAAAAACTTCTCAAGAGAACAAGTGTTGTTTTGGCATTTTTTGAGAAATTTAGAGTATTTGGATGATTTGATTTGTTTTAGAGAAGTGAACTAAGAAATCTATTAATGTTGCTTGACATTTTTAAAATGACAAATTTTGTATCTGGACAACCCAAGATGGCTGCCATATTGGTCTCCGCTATATTATGGGATGTTCTTAGAATCATATTATTTCCAGCAAAAAAATTAAAACTAAGTTAAAAGTAGTATCACACTACTCAGTAAAGATGTAGCCACTTCCTAACATGCATTTGAATTGTGTGATAATTTGTTTGAAACAAAACGTAGTAAAAAGAATGAAAGAACATAACTTTCGAAGTATCACTCAAATCACCAAATGTGTAGCAACGTCAAGTTAGCAGATAGCAGATAGCAGATAGCAGATATCTGCTAGATTTCATCTGCTGGCAGATGAAATCATCTTAATTTTCAATTTTTTTAGTTATTTTGTTTTTTCGATTTTTAAAATTTTTTAATAAATTTAAAATTTTTATTTTTTTTTAATAAATTTTATTTTTTTTCATTAATTTTCAATTTCTTTGTTTA